>PVIC010001656.1:54335-88277 GCA_004025085.1 Thryonomys swinderianus | reverse complement strand
TTGAGGCCACTGACATTAATGGTTATGACTGATATGGACATATTCAGAGCTGCCATGTTTCCCTGTTCTTGGTTCTTTTTTTCTTTGCTTTTCCCCTTTTCTCTTTAGTTTCTTGTTTGCCCCAATGAATTCACTCTCCTGGGTCTCGTGGGTATGGAATTTTCTGTGTTTTTTTCCAAGATGTTCTTTAGGATGTTTTGGAGTACAGGTTTCATGCTTGTGAAGTTTTTCAGGTGTTCTTTATCCTGCAAGTATCTTATTTCCCCGTCTATTCTGAAAGATAGTTTTGCAGGATACAACAGTCTAGGTTGGAGGTTGTTTTCCTGCAATGCTTGAAATACTTCCCTGCATGGTCTCCTTGCACTGAATATTTGTGTTGAAAAGTCTGCTGTGATCCTAATGGGCTTCCCTTTGTAGGTGATTTCCTTCCTTTCTCTCACTGCTTCCATTATTTCATTCTTTTGTTGTACATCTGGAACCTTGATAATTATGTGTCTAGATGTAGATATTTTCATGTCACGGTGTTTTGGAGTCCGATAGGCCCCATTTATCTGTATGTCTATATCTTCCTGTGAAGTTTTCTGTTGTTATCTCTGACAATAGCTTTTTATGTCTTTTACACTGTCTCCTGCTTCCTCAGTGACTCCAATCAGTCTTATGTTATTTTTCTTTCAGTCATCTAGAAGCTGTTGAATTGATTTCTCATGGTCCCTTACTCTGTTCCATAGATTATACCTTTCCTGCTCGTTGGCTGCTATGCTGTCCTCTAGGTCTGAGATTCGGTTCTCTGCTTCATTCATCCTACTGCGTAAGCTTTCGTTCTCCTTCATCATTCCTTGGAGCTCTGCTTGAAGTTGTTTAAAAGGCTCCATTGTTTCTGCTATCTTGGATTGTATCATCTCGCTGATCTCTTTTTTAATGATGTCTTTCACTGAGGACAGTATCTCTGTTTTGCTCTCAGAGATGAGCTCTGATTTCCATTTTACTAGATCTGCTTTAGTTACCATCTCCAAGAGTCCTGGTGTTTGAGTTTCAGTTTGCCCTATTTCCCTTTTCTCTGAATTTCCCTGTGGTGGTGATCTTTGTTTCTGGTTTTTTGTGTATTTTCTCATTTCTACTCCTTCGTTGTTATTAATGCTCTTCTTTGTCTGATGACAAGGCAATGTTTGTTGCAGGTCTCTTTCTATTATCTGGGGCCCTTTGGATGCAGCACTTTCCTGGGGGGGTCCTCCTTGAATCTGTAATGACCCTTGAGAGTTCTCTCTTAGTTGGCCGGTAGGCTGCCTTCAGTCCGCCGAAAACGGACGGCGGCCCTCAGCAGCCGGGTCCGTCTGTGCCGCTCCCTTCAGTCTGCGGGAAACAGACCTGTGTTCAGAATTTTAAGACGATATTATCTATCTTCTTTCTGAAGAACAGCTTTTAATAATTCTTGTAAGGCAAGTCTACTGGCAACAAATTCCCACAGTTATTGGATGTTCTATTCTGTTTATATTTTTTTCTAGTATTTGTTCTCTGTGAATTTCAGTTTTTGAACTTTATATTGAATTATCTTTAAGTTCAAGGATTCTTTCGACAACCATATCCAGACTACTGTTAAGCCCATCAAAAGTATTTCACACTTCTGTTATTTTATTTGGGTTCTGACATTTCATTTTTGTTCTTTCTTGAGCTTTTAAACTTCTTTCTTATATTGTTCATCTGTTTTTGCATTCTGTCTACTCAATCCATAGAGCCTTTAGCATATTAATCATAGTAGTTTAAAATGACCAATCTGATATTTTCAACACCTGTGCCTTAGCTAATCTGATTTTGATGCTTGTTTTATCCCTTCAAAAAGTGTCTGGGCGGTGCCTTGATGAATGTCTATAAATTGTTTTCTTCACAGACATAATGTGGGAGATTAAGGAACCAGTATAAAAAAAACTTTTAGCAACATGTTAAGGTAAATGGGAGGTGTTCTGTGACCCTATTATGGGTCTCAGTATTGTATTGAGCCTGTGTCTCTGTGAATGTTGCACACAAATCTCAACAGCCCCCCTACTCAGGTGAAAAAGGATACCTAGAATGTTGTTTGGGCATTTCCCTTCCTCCAAGCCAGGTATGCTCTGATAATATCTCAGCAGGCTGGGCTCTAATTAAATAAGTTCTCCTGAAGGAAGACCTTGTTAAGAAGAATTTAATGTTCTCAATATTGCTAAATGTTCCTTTTCTGCTCCTTCCCCTGGAAACATGAGGTAGTGTTTCTGAGATACTCACTGTGAACACCTTAAGGTAAAACACACAGAAGTCTAGAAGTTCCCATCTCTATGGATGGACACTCCTGGAGTTTTTCACCTTCAGTGTCAGCCATGGTGAGCCACTAGCAACTCATCAAGTGTGTATTAGGTTTCCCCGCCCCAGCCTGGGTTCTCACTAACACTGCTATTGCTGAGTTTCTGTCCGGCAAACTGTGATTCTTTGAACAGACATTCCTTGTTTAACCATCTGCCTATTTTGCAATTTGGACATATAACCAAAGAGTACTGTACAGATTTCACTACCCACTATACAGATTTTACAACACACATTCAGGGTTAGGGTACAAGACCATCCTGTAATTTTTGCTAACGGGCCTTTCAGTACAGTGCTATAGTTGTCTGTTCTGTTACACATGACAGCAATGCATATAAGCGTTGTGTAAATAAAAGAAAAGTCATCAAGTTGGAGTTTCCTTTGACTATTTCTTTGCTCTGAATATTGTAATGTACATACTACATGCAATTTGCCCTTTAGCAATCGACTCAACCAGTTGCAAAAATAGAATTTAATCCTTAAACACAGAGTGTCTAGATTCACCTAATGGGATCTGCATCTCTAGAGACAGCATTTTGAGCTCTTTCCTTACTTTTTATAACATTCTGCAAAGCATTGTTCTATTGCTTATATTGTTCAGGCTTACTTGATAAGACAAAATGGCAACTTTTAAGCTTGTTAGGAATCTGTAATCCTTTTTTAACTTTTTAAATGACACTTATTTTAATAACAATATTATAAAATCCAGAATTTGTTATGTGAATGGATGAACAGGGTTTGGGATACACAATTTTTGAGAACAGCCATAACATTGAAGCCATAATACTTTAACCTGAGGATCAGAGACTGTAAAGCTGTTGTAAATAGTCTACACTAGCCAACATGAAATTTAAGTTCTTTGACACTTGTACTCTTGTCTATGAATAAATATGTATCAGTTGGCTAAATCATGTATTGGAGTTTGTCAATTTAAAGAACTAATGCATAAGTGGAAGTACTATTTTTATGGGTACACAAAAGTAATTTGTACTGAATTCGTCAATTATATATATATATATACTTATTATATATATACATATATATACTTATATATATACACATATATACTTATATATATATACTTATTTCTACTTCTTAGTCAACTCATTTATAATGCATTCAAAAATATTCATCAAACATTTATCAGGCATTTCACATCTAATTAATTGGCAATGCAGTAAACAGAAAAGAAAAAAGTTCATGCCTCTTGTACCTGTATGAAAATACCTACTTCCAAACAATTCCAAGGAAATCTTCATCTTTTGTTGACTGTAATCCAATATGACAGAAGACAAAAGTACACCTGACTCTGATCTCATGTGACAAAAGACAGAAGTTCACCTAGCTCCATTCCATTCTCTTCCTTCTCATAGCTTTGGCCATGACAGCTGTACCAAGTGTGGGCAAAGGATAGAAGAGGTCAGGGGCCCATTTCTGATTTCTCTGAACCAGGGAAGAGGAAATTATTGGGGAGCATAGACATAAGAAAGCATAAGTAGGACCGAATTTCCAAGAAAACAACCTGAAAATACTTAAGATTTTATCTAGAAAAGAATGGACATTATACTTTCTTATATGAGGAGTTACATGGTAAACTCCACACCTACTAAACATAATAAATTGTAGAATTTTTATAAAAAGTTTACAAAATAATTTTTTTAAAAAATAATATTCACTGAACAATCCCTTCTGTCTTTCTCCATAATATCTAAAGTACTATCAAGGTTTCACTTCAACCAACATTTCTAATCTTATTATCAGTAACCTGTAGCACCACATATCCTATATTTGGAGTTATTCTTGTAATACCATCATTCAATACCAACACAGCTATCATGATAAATATTTTTATTTTACCTCTTTGTAATACATATTTTTCAGTGAATCATAAATAATATGTCTTCACCTGAATCTCAAAAGCTGTCTAAAATTTCACTGATACTCCAGAATATATTTATTCTTCCTGGAGTACAGCCCTTAAATTGTTTTGAAATGTGTATAGTTGAACTAAGTCTTTTCAAGTCTCAGACCTTTCTTCATTTATAAGTGTTACCTGCCTGGCTGTCAAAGAATCTCTAACATGACTGTTTAAATGATTAACACGAAAAAGTGAAAGCCCTACAACTCCCTGTTTATAATCCCAAGAGGAAAAGCATGGAACTCATTACTTAAATGCCATTTACTGCTAAAATTGGAAAATTCACTTGTGATAAAAGCCCTCAAAAATTCCTTAAAGAGACACCATGAGGAGAATGACCTTTTGTTAGTTTTTCTCAGCTATTTTATTCCAGTACTAATAAAAATTGCTGTCCACTGACGGAACACAATTGAAGCTGTCGAAATGTGACTGTACTAAGTACCAACCTGCAAAAGCACTATGAGTTCTGTGTTAGTGAAGCCACACACGTCTGCGAAATTCTCACTACAGGAGGACGCTCCAGGTCTGGGTCTGCTACCCACAGCTTGAGCCACGGCGCAAGTTCCCCTTCGCCAGTGCTCAAAATGCAGGCAACGGAGAGGCTGGCCAAGGGCCAGCTTCAGTCTGGTTTCTGAAAGTCCTGTGGAATAACTGGGAAGATAATGTAAGAGTTCAGCACAGATAGGATGCGGAAGAGCTGGCAGAGGGACATGGCGGGGTATTCCAGGTGTCAGAAATCTAAACAAAATGTCCAAGGAAATAGCACAAGAAATGGTCAAACAAAAAGAAAACAGAGGATGTGTCGAGCTAAGAGGCACCTTGAATAGGATCAAAAAGCCTGTTTAAAATCAAGCCTTGATAGTGCCTTGGATGTTATGAAGAAAGACTAAGAGTTAGACAGCGAGTAAATTTTGAGGGTCAGCCTGTCTTGCAGTGAGATGACAGGGGCCCAGCACTAGGGCTGTCCTACTGGGATGGACTACAGCTGCCCTCGGTTTCCTACAGGCCTCAGTGCACACCCCGAGTACTGGTCTTCTCGGACAACTCTCCGAAGATCTGGTGTATACACTCATATTTAAACTGACTTTCTTAAAATTATTCTCCCACATGTGCATCAGAAATTCTCAGAGCACACCAGCCCATGGTAAACCAGGAATAACTGGTTACCAAATCATCTCGCTGGGGTTCAAAGAGCATCAGAGTACTCACTGCCCTGCCTCCCTGAGCCTTGCTGTTTCCCTACTCTCTATGGCCAAGCTCCCCTTTATCTTGTACCTCCCCCATCACTCTTCTCCCATAGTCACTGGTCATTTTTAATTGCTACAAATTCAGTCATCCACTCTGGGAAGGAATGTGTGGCAGAAGAAATCACCCAGAGCCAACGATCCAGGTTAGATTACAAGCCATTAACATGGTGTCACGTGTCCATGCCCAAATATGGACCAAATACTTCAATATATTTCAAGATGTCCTGTTAGGAAAATTCTAGAGTCACTAAAATTGAACCATCATCTCAGGGCCAGCTCTACTCCACAGACCAGAAGGCTATGCTTGAATGCCCACTAGGTAACCCAGCCTTAGCCTGGGGCTCACGCCTTCTAGATGAAAAGCTGTACAAATGTTGACTGTGTCAATGGTCCCAAGCATAGAACAGATAAGAGAACTAAAGAGAGTGGGCATAAATTTGACCTTAGCAGGGAACTGGTTGGAAAAGTAGAAGAGTAAGGGAAAGAATCGTGACTCTCTGGTTTGAAAGTGGGTGCTGCAAAGCTAATAACAGTATTATAATGGCACTAATGGAAAAGCGATGAGAGGAGGTTCAGAAAAGGGCAGAGGTGGAGGAAGAGGAGTAGAAACAGAAGGAAAAGAAAAACAATAATATTATTATTATAGTTAGCATTTATTGAGCACTTACAAGGTGCCAAGAATACTTCTAAGCACTTTATTTGCATTTCTTCAAATATCTTGGCATGTGATGGCTCACAGGAGGACTAGACTGCTTTACATGAACACATTTATGGCTGAACATATGTTCTTTGCATTTCGCTTGCACATCAACGGAATTTTCACAGCACTGTGTGGCTATATTTCTCTCATATACATAGTGACATTTAAATGCTTTAGGAGCCTGAGTGGACTGCTCTAGCCACACGGAACATAATTCATCCTTGAGCAGTTCATATTATAAGAGTTAAATGAAAGATTCTGTAAATCACTATTGCTATGACCACAAGCAATCTGTCCTCAGTTTATGGCTTCAAAGGATTAGCTATTAGGTGACACTGGAGTGAAACAAGTGGACTCATCTGCATGTTTGGACTGGACATCCTCACCCACTGCATGCACAGAATTCTCTCCACAGAGCAAGGTAAAAATAATTCCAAGTAATGTACCTGCCATGGTTTCTTGGCATTTCTCAGTGTCCTCCACCCCTGTCCATTTTTCTTATTAACAATTCCCTATTTGGCTTCAGCCCCTAACCACGTAAAGCACTCAGGAGCTAACATAACCAGTAAGTTCAATACTTTCTACTTACTTGGAGACACTACTCTGATAATACTAAAGAACAACCGTGCCCCCTCTAATTCTTCTGCTACAGAAAATGGAGAACTTGAAGATAAATATCTACTATACTAAATGTCAGTAATTTCTTTCTGATAATCTGATGTTCTGGCCAAGGAACATTATTCAGAAGTTTATTTCTCGTTATTGTTAATAAGAAAATTTTAATGCCTTAAAGCTGACCACGGTACCCAATTCCATAAATAAAACAAATGTACATAAAACATATATATGATATCTTACAATAGGAAATATTATAATAGTATTTATAGCACTTACAAGTGTCTGGGTAAATAACATGAATTTAAGAAACATACATAAGGGTAACATTTATGATACAAAACAAAAGTTAACATTACTAAATTGTGAAAAATACACCACGTTTTAAGTAAGCAGGATGGTATCTCTTTTTCTTAGTTGCCAGGTAGTAATTATATATACTTACTGAGTATAGTGCTTTATTTCAGAACATGTACACAATGTGCAAAGATCAGTTTGGGGCAATTGACAAATCCATCTCCTCAGGGGTATATCATTTGTTTGTGTTAAAAACAGTAAAAATCTTTTCTGTTAGCTATTTTGAAATATTAAATTAAATTAATCAACCATACCTATTGTGCTGTTGAACATTTGAAATTACTCTTCTTATCCGTCTCTTCCCCGTACCTACTGACCATCTTCTCTCCATCCACCCTTTATTAACACCCTTCCAGGCACCAGGAAACACAGTTCTATTCTGCTTTTCTCTGAGATCAATTTTAGATTTTTTGTATAGCTGAAAACATGCAGTAATTGTCTTTCTTTACCTACTTTCTTTGACCTGCTATAATGTTCTCCAGTTCCACTACAAACAGCAGACTTTCATTATTTTTATGAATAATATTCCATTATCTATATAAGCCACATTTCTTTATCCACTCATCTATCCAGAGAAATCTAGGTAGATCCCACAACTTTGCTGTTGTCAGTAGTTGTGCAATAAACATGAGAAGGCAGTTGTCTATTCAATATATTGATTTTCACCATCATGGACGTACAACCACTAGAGGGACTGCGGGGTCACATGGCAGTTCTCACCATGTCTGACGAGCTTCCATACTGATTCCCATAATGACTGTCTGAATTTACATTACTATACATCGGTATCCTTAATAAACATAGATGCAAAGTTCTCTGCAAAGTACTAGCAAATCAAATCTAACAACCCATAAAGGTTACCCCAAATTCAAGTGGGATTTATCTCTGGGATGCAAGGATGTTATGACATGTACAGAATGATAGATGCAGTATCACATCAACAGCATGAAGCATAAACACCACTATTATCATGTCAATAGAGGCAATAAAAACAGTCAGTGAAATTTCTAATCCCTTTGTGATAAGACCATTTGTAATGAAAACATATTGCCAAGTGGGATAAAGACTTAGGCCTTGAAGAAAATGAAATAAAGAGTGTGGAAAAAGTCACAGATGGTCACCAGTTGTGGAAATCAATACTACTTTACAAGGGAGTTGGAAAAAGATGATTTGAGGTATTCTGGTCAGTTATTGCTGCATAAGAACTTAATGGCTTAACATACCAGTTCACAAGTATCCAAACCTTCTTCCAACCTCACCCTGAACAGTAAAAAACACTCTTCAAGTTTTAGAGATCTTCCTTTCCAATTTACACTTTGTAAGCTAAAAGGGTTTTGGCTTACTGGCCAACAACACGTTCTTTGTTTCTTCTGATGGGGTGTTTTAAGAAAGGAGGTGCTACCTTTTCACTGCCACGATCCCTGGTATTCTCAAAGGCAACTCCTAGAAATCAGTACAGAGCTGTGCACACCGGATGTGAGAGTTCCTGTGCAAGTTTCTTCACCAGAACACACACCAGTCTCAGGAATGACAGAGACTCACCTCCACAATCACCGTCCTCTCCAGCCTTCTTGTAGATCTGATGGAATCTGCCTCCACCGAGTTTGCAGCTCCCTCCTCCTCCTTTTACTAGAAGGAAAAAAAAATCGTTTTCACTTTTCTGCCTTGGAAAACACAGGCACTTCTTTGGAATAGAGTCATAAAGAACTGTGGTTTGGTTTTGTTTCTTTGATTCTTTTCTGAAGCATTCTGTTAAGCTGGTCAACCATTAAATTTACTGTATAAATTATAGGTATGTTTTCAATGTGCAAATACTATCCCTCCCCTGAAAACCTTCAGTGACTTTCAATCACCATGTTTAAAATACTGAACAGGACACACAAGGTTCAGGAGTCTGCCTACAAAAGACCTTCCCCGTCCTGTAGATGCAGCCATCCGGGGGCGTCCTGATCCACTGGGTCACACTCAATGGCCTTTCCTCCTCATTACACCTCACTTCCTACTTTAAGGAACTGGCCTCACAGTGGCCCATTCCTCAGCTTAGTTCCCACCCACCTTTCCAGTTTCAGATTAAATGAATATTTCTGAGAAAAATGCCCGTCTCCTCCTTGTCCTACATTTCAAATCACTTTGTTACTCTCTCATCATTCCTCCCTCTGTGATTTTTCCCCTTAACACTTAAAACATTTTCTGGTAATACTTTTCACTGTGCGATACTTATTTACTTTACTATCTACTTGTTACATTCCAAACTCCATGAAAACAAGGAATCATACCTGTTTACTCACCCTTAATGTTTTAGTTTTTAACAGCATCTGGTATATAACCATGTACCTAGTAACTAATCATGACCTAGAAAGAACCAGGATGTTTGACAGAATATTCCCTGAAACCCCCATTAATGTTTCAGATTCTCCTTTGGTCTGGAACCTCATTTCTTGTTTCAAGGTTCTTCATAATAAAACTTGATACTGAAATACAAACATTTGATGAAGGCTTTTGATATTCAAAGCTCTATCTGTTAGCCTCTCAGATAGCTGAGTCGTGCATTCTTGTGTTCATCCAAACTGAGCATTCGGTGACTATCTTGTTTCTTACTGTCTGCAAGGAAAACTAGGATTTTCTTCTCGAGTGATGTGCTCTCTTTGTCTAAGGAGGAAAGGCCTGTGGAAGGCCCTCTGGTGGGAAGAATTTGTTCCCCCTTGGAGACCCAACTAGTCATGGATCCTCCACAACGATGAAACTGACTGCATAACACCATTAAAATCTCCCGAAGCAACAGTAGCCAGGAGCATTGCTGTTTAATCGCTTTATACCAAATAAAGTGTGGGTTACACAATATTTTTATGATGCCATGGTAACGAAATGAGTCATCCTCCATTACAGGCCATAATACTTGTGTCTGTGATCAGCGCACACAGTGAGCACAGCCAAGATGGAGGGATACTGACAGAGTCTTACCCATTTTCCTTTCTCAAGACTTCACGATAACCACCCACGACATTTGCCCGAGTTCTGGAAGCAACAAACTTAATCCTTGCAAAATGCTTCTATTATATGGCGTGATATTCACATTTTGAAATTGTTTCAAGTAGCTGACATTTAAGGAGATTGGCTCCCTGATACTATCTGTGAAAGGCCTCAATCGTATCAATAAAATCTCTCCAATCCCTGCTGAAGAATGGACGACTTCTGAGACGTTTTTCTGCGAGTGATGACTCAACCAGGTGCGTCCACAGAGATACCCACTCCCTGACACGGATACTCTGTTGACTTCCCGATCTTTGTTCATAATTTCTTCTAAAGCAACTTGGTATTTTCCACAAATTTGCAATTCCATTCCCTATTTTAATGACAGCAGTTAAAGAAACAGCTGTATTATTCATTGTTCCTATTAAGAATAGATTCATGTTTTATTAACTAATCTACTTAGTCTTTTTTTAAATTGTCCTTTCTCATGTATTGATGAGATTGAGCATCTATATGTCTGTCTGTTTGGTAGAATTACACTGAGGGTATGACTGTTTATTTTGAGGTCTTAAAACTGAGTTGAAGATACAGAAGTTAATAGTAGTCAACACCATATATGATTTAGCAGCCAAACTGGTAGAACAACTAACTGTAAGTTCTAGATAAGTAAAGAAAAAAAGATAAGACTTGCAGAAAATGAAGACTTAAGGGAGGAACATGTGAGCTTTCCCTCACTCTAAAAGGGAATACAAAGCTTAAGATTTCTGTAAGGAATGAAGACAGGGGCTTTGATCAGGTTAAATAAGTAAGGGACAAGTGCCGGGCGTGGTGGCTCACGGCTGTAATCCTAGCACTCGGGAGGCAGAGACAGGAGGATTGCTGAGTTCGAGGCTTGCCTGGGCTACACAGTGAGCTCAGGGTTAGCCTGAACTACAAAGCGAGACCCTGTCTCAAAAAAAAAAAGTAAGGGACAAATAGAAAAATAGGATCATGAGATAATGAGATACAAAAGTAGATGAAATTATGATCATTTTTAGGATTGAATTACAAATAAACCATTTGACTAGATTTTACTAAAAATCAGATTGTTAAACCAACATTTCTTATATGGTAACACAGGAGGAAAATAAGACAGTTAATCCAAGCCAGAAAGAGTTGTTTTTAAATCATAGATCCACTACTTCTTGGGTGTGAAGCTTAGATAATAACTTAAGCGTTCAAAGCATTGATGTTCTTATTATTAAAGTGTGGGAGGGAAGCTGACTCATGAGTTTATTGTGATTATTATACAAGACAATGCATGCAAGGATTTAATTATTCACCACTTATTAACCAGTCTTATTGCAGTCTATGAATATTTTCCCAGTACCCATAACAGTAAATGGAATATACTGAGTCCCAAATTTCTGTTTTTTTATTAAGACTCATGAGTTCTTTTTTTACCAAGAATAAAAATAGCTCAATTAAACTATCTTCTTTCAGAAAATAAACACATAGCCAAAGAATGTCAGTTAATAAGATCATCATTATACGTGAGCCGTCGGCCTGAACAAAGAGTAATAAACATAACAAACAAGAGAGGCAGGTGAGACATGAGCTTGTGGCCGCACGTGCTGCTGAGCTGATGCCAGTGAAGCTCTGTAATACTCAGAAATGTCTTAGAACTAAAGAGTTTTTCCCACTAATGCATACTCCTCTACACAAATACCAAGTGTTTTGTAAACAAATGTAGCTCAGTACTAAGCAAAAATGTTCAAATATTCTTCAGTTCCATAAATCACAAATATACTGTAATGCTGGTCAAGTTCCCCAAATAGTAAATTAAAACTGTGTTTTAGCAATATTTCATAATTTTGAATCGAAACAGACTAAGAAGTGTCAACTGCAATATGGAAAATACATTTCTTTGCTTCCACCCATGTTTCGTAGGAATGGGAAAAGTTTAGTCTGCAAATGTATGACAAACTGATGAAAGATCTGGTGGCTGAATCAGCTTCCTGCATTTCAAATATCGGTGCAAAGAGGGCCAGATGGTGAACTGAAAATCTGCATGAGCCCTGGCTTCTAATGAAAACACTTACATGCTCTTCATGGCCACAATTAGTACAGCTTCTCTGCTCCTCTCCCTTGATGCTGAGACCTTGTTAGACTGAACTCTTATGTCAATAAAGCCAGCTTTGAGTTCACAGGCAGACACATCCACAGCAAGCAGCCTCCCTTGTTAGTTAGGAAGGTTAATCAAGGTAAAGCCCTGGGTAGATGCCGTATATTCATTTCTAAATTGAAAAGTTCTCTTAATCTTAAGGTTTGGAGGGAAAAATATTTGCTAAGCCTATAAAATTGAATTACTGTCAAGCAAAGGAAGTGGTGCTGTGTATTTCATATATGAAAGGAAAATATTTGGTATCCATTCGATTCTTGTGCTCCTAAGTCCTGTCTCAGGATTCTCACACACACAGGAATGGATACAATGCAGTAAATTAACACAATACCCTCTCTTCTTCCTACAGCCCACGTTTTACTGTGTAGAATTCCTAAGACTTGTGGGACCACAGAGCAGCAGTCAGTACTCAAGACTTCCTGTGCTTCATGAATGCCTCATCTCAAAAGCTGCTCTGTAGAGCTGCTGTGGAGAGATGGAAATCTGTGATAACAGACAGCTTATTTTTAACCAATACTAGTTTTCTTCCAGTTGTAAGTGACATAGATTAGAATATCCATCAGTCCGTGCTCTTGCTGTGAATATGAGCATTGTAGCTTTCAGACTTTAATCTCTTAATATTTATTTTCAGAAAAGTAAAAATCCAGGGAGCTGATAAGCCAGCGGCAGGGCTTGTACACCACAGAGAGCGTGGAGGAAGTCCACGTTTCATGAGAAAGGTACCATTTCACTGGTAATGGCTTTGAAAACCATTGACTCCTTTGTCATTTCTGGGATAGGAAGGATCTCATAAATGTTAAGCCTCCTCAGGATCACCCTGTCTCTCACAGGATTTTCAAACTTAGTATGTGTTTTTTGGGCAACCATGCTATACAAAAAAGTTAGGGAGCTTTGTAAAGAAACATTTAGCTTGATCTTAAAAACAATTATGGAAAAAGATGGATTCTGATGAGTAGAGAAAAATGAGGATGATAGTTATAAACAGAGGAAATATACAAGGAGGAAAATATGAGGTGTGGTATATGGCCCACGGGCTATAATTTACCTTTTAAGGTTATGATCTTTGCAGCTGATCAAACACATGGTTCTGAGTCAGCTACCAAGTGACCCAGGATGCATTTCACCATCTCCTTAGCCCTCCATATAATCATCTATAAAAAAGGGGATATGACAGCTTCTAACTCAAGAAGTTATTCAAATTAAATGAGTACAAAAAAGAACTCGGCATATCCCAAGTACTCAATAAATATGTGCTATCATTTTCACTGTTGGCGCACAAATATATATTTGTTGAATGGATAGAATTTGTGAGTTGATGGCCATGAGAGGATAAGAGGCCAAGTCCAGTCTGAAGAGAAGCAGAAAAACTACACATGGCAAGATCCTTCTAAAGCCTAACTTCCTTATTTTGGGTGGTTCCCTTTATTGTTAGGCTCCACGAAGCCACAGAAGACTCAAGGTCAACTACAAGGTTACAGAAACAAGCATCCAGAGAGGCTCAGGCTGGGTACGCTCTCTAGTTTCAGCCCTTCCTGAGGCTTGACCTTAGAGAACTGTTTGGTATTTAGCTTCTTCCATCGTAAAAAGGGGGAAATTATAGAGCTCATCTCCTTGTTCTCTCCAAAAGTTTAAACTAATTATCACATGTATAGCTTTTTGCCACAACAGCTGGAACACCATCATTAGTCAGTAGTGACCTTATCATTTTTATGATCATTTCTCTTCTACTTCCTGAGAGGAACATTTGTAGCATGAATAAATGCCACATTTGGCTGGAGAGTGCATGCTTTTAGATAATACTGCTGGCCAGGTTCAAAACTCATATCTAACCAGATTTGAAATGATGAAATTGTAGCAAAGGAAAAGATCTGTTAAACGGTGAGTCAGTCAATCCTCTGGGGTCACTGCCTGGTTAACTATGAGGACTTGTAAAAACCACAAGGTCTGTGGGTCCGTATTAGCGGCAAACAAGTCACCACTGGGTCAGTTATGAGTCAGTAAGGATGTCCGCGATCCAGAACGTGGTCTCGAGTTTTCTACGTCAGCCTCGTTGGCTCTGGGTAGCACTTTTGTAATGTGGATTCTATCGTCCTGTTTCTTACCCTGTTGGTAAGGAAGGAAAACTCCCCTCCGAGAAAGGAAATGCACCACAAGCCAGTAAGCATCAAACCCAAGCTCTCATTTCGGTCTCTGATTTGAAGCCTCTAGGTCTTCTCCTTATATTATTGGCCACCTGCAAATTAGCTTGTCTGGAAAGCTTTGTCTGTACAAACTAATCAGGGCTGAGACATTGGATGGGTTTTCCAATACTGAAAACTGAATTGGACCAAATGACTTTCTCCGGCCATTCCTCACTCTCGTGTTCAGTCAGGTCTGGACCCCCTCGGGGTTTATCGCGGTTGACCCATGGAAAAAGTAAAAAAGCTAAATGCTGAGGTGACTGCTAGTCCCTGGGCACTTCCTGGGGGCAAACGCTGATCGGTACAATGTGTTTGACCACCATCCAGAACCACATCGACGGAGAAGTGGACCGGGAGGACAGCGTCACTCAGCCAGCATCTCCCAGCAACAGGACATACAAATCCTCGAGCCCCTTCCCAGAGCTCACGCGCCTCAAACTCTCGCGATGTGCTCCAGCCGCTCGTGTATCCGTGACCCTCCCGTTTCGATGCACAGTACGTCTAAGAACCACGGTTACAGATTAATTTATAAGCAAAGTGTTGATTTCATGGCAGGAGCCATACTTTATTGAATTTGGCATTCAGCTTGTTCAGAATACTGTAGCTGTCTCATGTTTAATAAATCAGTACGTGTATGATCAGGCCTGATAGACAGCGGCACTATCTGCCACCTTAAGCACCTATATCTTCACTTTCAAACTTTTAGGCTGTGGAACTTTCTTTTCAAACCTTGACAGAATTTTTAAAATATTCATTGGCTGGTTGTCAGCAGACAGTCTCTGGAAATTAATAGCTGGCACACTTCGCCTGCACAGAGACCAAGGAAGGCAAAAGTCACCTGGGCACGCCGGCTCAGACACTCACTGAGATAAGAACCCACGTGAAATAGCCAAAAACTAAGACACTGGAAGGGAACTTCCATTTGTCTGTATTTGCCACTTATACAGCATTGGTGATCGACAGCCACAATTGTAACCACAAACTGATTACAATTTGAGGATTTCATCAAAGTTTTTTGTTGTTGTTGTTTCTGTTTTGCTTTATTTATGGAACTCAGGACCTTGTTCAGGTGCAGTGCAGCTGAACTATAGCCCCAGCCCCTTGACTACAATTTGAGGAAAGCTCTGAAACGGAGTGACATAATGGAAGCAGATTATTGGGACAAATTCAGACAGCAGCTGTTTTAAGAAGGTTCCAAAGTAAACCACACCACCTTTTATTTCTGGTCCATTTCGTCTAGTCCCACGGTGAACTTGGTCCAATGCTGTGTAAAAAAGAGAACGCACCGAAGACTGATTTCCAAACATAGGTCACAATATTTTCCCTACTTCCGTCTTGGTTTCTTGAAACAGGCAGTACCCAGAAGAGGAACCAGCATATAAATAAGCCCAATCTCTCGATATTGTCATTGTGTAAGCCCCAAACTAGCCACCTAGGGAGGACAGGTGGCCAGAGCACAAACTCCCGCTGGGATCTGAGGTCCAGCCAGCCCAAGGGCAGCAGCAGCCCTGGTCCTGGGCCCCAGCCCTGAGAAGATCACTGGCTTTAGCCCCATATCAGAACAGCTTCAGGGAAGACTTCAATGGAGCAGTACCCAGAGGAGCCCAGTGAACCCAAAGAATTACAAGAAATAATGATAAATCACTATGCCAAACTAGTACATTTTGTGATGGCTTCTTATGTAAAAAGAGAACAGAAGTGCTAAAGTTCCATCTTTAAGCAAAGAGTCACGGAGACAAAATATGTACAAGTTCAATATTACTCCAACTTTGTGCTTTGTTATGATTTCAGTCATTTCCTTTCAAAGTCACACAAACAGATTTACTACTACTTTGATGTCCCAGAAATATCCATGAGATGTTGTCCTCTTCTGCCCAAGCAACCTGATCAGTGGAATCCAGGAGAAAACTGAATTTCTAACCCAAGAATTAATGCAGCTTTGTGTCCACATGATTGCTCATCAAATTACTCTCCACTGAGCTCTGAGTCTTTAGAGAGGGAAAAACAGGAACAGCACAGCAGGTAACAAAACTTAGAATATAAATGTGAATGGCTGAGAGACAACTGAAATACTGTGCTTGAGGAGGTTAAGAAGTAAGCACGTCCGTACTTTTATTCATTTTGCTACTCTCTGTACACTGATACAGAGTGGATATAAAGAAACTTTTCCTCTTTCTCACTTGCTATTAAAGATATTCGACTACTGTTGCTGTCAACCCTTCCCTCTGTTGGGAAGAAAATGTGCAGCGCGAGTTAGTAAGTGCAGCCTGGTTTTGTACATTCAAATAGAAATCCCAGCCAGGAACCTGACGACCGCTCCGCTGCGATGATCCCAGCTCACTCATTCGCATGAACTGCCCCATCCAGTGGGCAGCGGTGGACAGCAAGAGCCCAGGTCTATGTCATACTTCTACACATCATTTGCTTACTTTGATGATCATACGACAGAATCTGATTGATGATATAATTGACTACTTGGAATTCACTATTAACAAGCTGCTTGATTTATTATCTTCTGAGATTCCCATTAACAAAAGTCATTTATCCAGCTCAAAGGAAGCTACTGTTCTGGACCAATGGGTTATCGTTTTATGATTAAATAATCTCTGTCAACTTCATCCCCAAAAGCCAGTGCAGTGGAACTGAATGAACTATGGACCAGGAGTCAAGAAGCATTAGCCATCTGACCAGTGTTTTAGAGCTTGCAGCAAACAGTAGTCTCATGCTAGATGCTTCTAAGTACAGCCCTGTCCTAAGTGGACTTGAACATCCTCTTTGGGGAATTTTGACCCTGTCATAAACATAGTTATATGAATGGGAAGTCATGTAATCTTCAACATAGCAATTAATGACCTGATTTGGGGTTATCATCTGTGAAATGAGATTGATGAGGTGACTTCCAATATATCATTATTCAAATATCCTGAGGTTTGAAGTTTGCAATAGAACTTGCTTTCATCACAAAATATTTTTGATGATTCATTATAAGAAAAATAATAATCCTCTTTTACCTGAATACTAATATGTATTAAATTTATACCTACTTCTGTTTTTAACTTTCTTGCCTTTTTAAACTTATATTGCCTTAAAACCTGGCTGCATGCTTAAATGATTTATTCCATTCAAAAGTCTGTGCAATGAATACTCCAAAAAAGGAACAAAGAACAGCTGTGTACTACAAGGGCTCAAAATCAGATCGGAGATTGTCACACAGTGACCATTTTAATGAAAATATGCAAAAGTGTGATAAACATGCCTGGAACCTAATATGAAATAACTAACTAGGAACAACTAAAATAGCCCGGCTGACAGCCAGAAGAGCCCCGGGCTTTCTCTCATATGAAGAAGAAAGCTGTGAGTGAAGCATCACCCTCCATAATTAAGAATGGCTATTATCAAAGAAGATGACAGGTAACAAGTGCAGGAAAGCACATGGGCAACATGCTGTTGGTGGGACTACAATTTAGTCTATTCATTACAGAATAGAGGATAAAGTTTCCTCAAAAAATTAGAAATAGAACTACCATATAATTCAGCAATCCCACTCCTTGATGTATATCCAAAGAAACTGAAGTCAGCAAGTTGAAAATATTTTTTGGAAAGATGAAACTCTTTGGCCAACAAAATGAGGTAGGCAGGAGAAATCATGAAATACTGACCCCAGGCACACTATCTTCTTATTAAGTGAAGCAAAAGAAAACTTTAAACTGATTTCATGCCTTATGACCAATTTTGTGAACCAAGAAAGTCCAAGTGAAGAGTAGAGGACATATCTTACCTAGCAATGCTCCCTGTGAGACTTGTTGTTAAATGTGAGAACTCCGAGAACTTAATAATATAAAATAGTCAAACCCCAAAACCAAAACTATTATAGTTCCTTTTCACAAGTAAAAGTGTGTGTGGGAGTAGGGGGTAGTAGGCCTTTTACTTTTATCTAATCTACAAGCCTATTTTTTTGCAGATACACAATTAAAGATTATTCCCACCGTGAAACTACTTATAAGCAATAATGCTATTCCCCTAAGCTGACCTACATAAAAAGATTTAAATCATGTCTGGTTTAAATGCTACTAAGTCAGTGGAAATTATGTGTTGAGCAGCGCTCCACTACAGATTGCAAGTTATGCATGCATTAAATCACCATGAAATATCAATGAAGCCTCTTGTACGTTTTATATTCCAGCTAAAATGTGTTGATTTTACCCCAGCAATGCCAGCCCAACTTCTTGCACAAGAAATCTCATTAGGGGACATTAGGGTAATTCTTCATTCTTCCCATCTGCATGGGAATGCATATTAAGCAGCACAAAATGAGCTTTACAGAAAGTATTAATCCATTTATAGATATTCTCAGCACCCTGCACACAGGGCAGCTCAGTATGCAGAATAATGATGTTGCTATGTAAAAAGTGATTTTTTTTTCTTTTCTCTTTACTGTGCCCTGATGTTTGTTACCTTCATTTTCTGTGAATTGCTTAGGCTCAGTTTAATTTACAAATGTAGGCTAATTTGCCAATGAAAACATGTCTATGCATGGATGTACACACACACATACACACACAATCTGTCTCACAACTTATGTGAAAAACTACCACGAATATGTAATCAAGGCATTAATTATTAAACACATTCTTACAAAATTTTTCCTTATTAAATTTTAATCCTGTTGATTTAATCATACACAGTTAATCCCCATAATAATAATGTGAATGCACTTAAGCAAAATTGCATGATAAGCACAAAAAAGGACAGACTAGCCTCTTGTAATACCTTCAAGCAATTACAGGGAAAAATAAAATGAAAATGAAAACAATACAAAGGCTATGTGAGCCTAAAAAATTGAAAAGGCATTCAAATAGAGGTGCACATTGATACAGAATTATTTCAGTAAGACAGCCCCTGGTGTTTTAGAAAACAGGTTTATAAATGCCTTTGGTGACATAGGCTATAATTTTGCCTCTGAGAGATTACTACCTAATCTAAACTAGAGTCAGGCAAACCTTTTTCTAACCACCTTAATGTCACTGCCATACTGGGTAATAGTGCTTCCCTCTTTGCTTTTTAAACTTTTCACGTATTTGTAGTTTTTTCACAACTTTTCAGATGCTATTTAGCTAAGTAAATAGACATATGTGTAATATATCTATGTGCTGTAAAATGATGAATACACCCTCACACACATGCACACGCGTGCATACACACACACACACTTCATAGAGAAGAAATGCAAACCAAAACCAATGAGCTGAATTTAACTGCCAATGAGCAGAAGTCTTAATATCAATTAAGACTGCATTATTCATGGTTAAGATTACGCAGGGAAAACACTTTTCTCTGAAGAATGTTTCCATTTAAGATGTGCTGTCAAGATAACCACAGCCTAATATGGAAAACCGAGAGCAAGATAGAAGTGGCGGTCTGTCTTCTGTGCTCCTGATGCCAATTGTGCAAGGATCATATATTTACTGAGGCAGAAAAAGTCCTCTAAATGTTTATCACACCGTGACTTAAATTAATAAAGACAATGCTTTTTTGAAACTTCTGTCCAACTGCAATTTTCTTAATTAAATTGGTTACATTACAGAGGAAATGAACGTCACAGTTTCCACTGGCCATACGAAGTTCACTCTACTTACTGTCTGAGCACAAGAATGTGTTAATTTGTACGGAAAGAAAATGTATTCTGGCAGGCATCACTAGCACAGAAAGCAGTTCTGAAGGCAACAGGGCTACTGCTGAGGCAAGCCGTATGTAAACAACGTCATCAAGGTGGCCCTTCCACAGGATGCCTGTGATACCAACTTTTGTGACCCGCCACCAAACTCTGCTTTCCCTGTTGGTTTTTCCTCTATGGCTGAGACCTAAAATACAGCGAGTGCCCGAAGGCTCCCTCTGCTGAGTGACCCAGAGTGCGTGGGCCGGCATTTCTGGTGTGCGCACGAAGATGATCACAGGCAAAAGCTACAGGATGCTCACGCGTGGATGTTTGGAAATCACAGAATGAACTCCCACTTCCGGGATATCTGTCAACTTAATAGTTCTCTAGAAACGAACCAGACGCCTGGGTGGCAAAACAAAGCAAGTTTCTGCCATATTATGTTGCTATCCCATACAGAGAGGTGATCCACAACCTGGACAGTTGATAGCAAAGGCCAATAGGCTCAACAGGAAATGCTAACAGGAAACATGCCCAGGCTCAACAGGAAATGCTAACAGGAAACATGCCCCCCGAGGACATTCATGTGGAAGGACACTGATCACACCTTACAGTGCCAGCAGCAGAGAACTTGCCTTGCCCTCAGCTCCGAAGTTGAGCTATTAGACCTTGATCAATGTTGTGTCTTCAAAAGCCATCCTGGATGCCCCTATTATTTCATCTTTAGAATTGTTCTCGCACCATTTCTATTGATCTGGTTGTACCTGTCTGCTCATTATTATTAACAACTGGCCAACCTCTTGGATTTCCAAATCACCTAGTCCCAGGGGTATCACTAGCTGTCACTCAGCCTGTCAGCCCCAGTGTCATGGGGAGCAAGAGTCATCCATTCAAAGGCATTGAATAAGAAAGCAAAGACAGCATTTACTTCTTCTCAAGTCTTTCCCCTATGTTTCTTTTTCTTCTTTCCCTTACTCTGCTTTCCCTACACTTGATTTCTTTACCTACTTCATGCTCCTCCTTAACCTTATATTGCAATGCAATTTCTGGTATTTTTTTTTCTGTTTGTGTTTATTTCCTGACCTGAAAATGCCCATGGCTCTCCAGAATTCTCTAGAGGACTCACCATCCATGCCTAATCACCAAGCGTGTGCCTCAGTATTTTAGGTCAATGATCTAGTCAACTCGCAAGTGAGACACTCAACATTGTAACAGAAAACTGTTTCATTTTTTGGCTACCCTCACTTCTTTATTTCCATACAGATGATGAGTTCAAACCTTAGAACAGAAAAAACTCACAGTGGGTCCTTTGGTGTCTGCAGGACAATTTCTCAGGCCCATTTGCAATGAGTATTGCTATGACTCTTTAGTCAAATGAGAAGAAGCCCCAGTTTGAGCACAATCTGCGCCTAGTTACAAACAGGAAAGTCCAAGGATAAACTACGTTCCAACAGCAAAACTCTCAGCTGATCTCATCCTGTGAGTGATTTGGTTGTCACTTTTCTTTCCAGTAATGTTGCTTTACTAAGCTGAGACACGCTGACGCATATCACTGAAGTATATTCACTCCGTTTAAGGACATAATTATTTACAGGACTTACTCAGCCAGTTACAATTAGGAACTGTAAAATCCCATTCTTTCTATCAGACCACTGACCCATTTCCAACGGCCTTACGCCATCAGGCCAGTGCTATCAGGTGGACAGCAGGTCAAAGTGATATCACCTGAGTCTCCAGCTGTCTGAGAATTCCTGCTGCCCCAGGACTAGCATTCAGCGGGCTCAGGCCCACGTCAGCAGTGACACCCAGGGGAAGGAAGTGTCCTGAGCAGGAGCCCCAGCCTTGGGCCCCATCCCACCTCCACTCCAGGGAAAGATCTCCCTAAGTGCTGTGCTTCCCTGATGGCCTTGCAGTCCCTACTGGAGAAGAATTTTTCAGATCGCCTAATGCCGGCCAGATTTGCTTGAAAACTGATTCAAATTAGAAAGACTCCAACATTTCCTTTGCACTGAAGACATTTAAACCTATCAAAATAGGTCCCACTCATCTGATAGTTGGTTCTTAAAAATAACACCAGATATATCAGGGTGAGGCGAAAAATAGAAACTGGTACTCAATTAATTTCCTACATTTTGCAGTTTAAAAATGTAATCGCTAGCAGAAATCATGGACTTATTACTCATAGCACGTCATTCAGAGCATATTAAACTAAATTATGAGGAAAAAGTTATATATACTGAAGCTAAAATCAACTTGAGAAACTGAAAATATAAACATGTTCTAAAATGTAGGCTCGATATTGTGAAATAGAAAATATTCAAGGGAAAAAGGACAGGAGTAAAAAGGGAAAAAAACATTTGATGGTTTAAAAAAAAGGAAACAAAGCTTACGTATATAGGGAGCGGGGAAGGATTATAGGGTAGGCAAGGCAATGGGAGAAAATGAGAATTAAGTCATGTCATGTATCCGTACAAATTCTGAATGTTGCTGTGATCATAATGTGTACATAAAATGTACCAATAAAATCAATTTTAGAAAATCAACTTGATTCCAAATGATGGCAATCAGCAAAAACACATGCACACTTTGTAGTGAAAGAATTTTACTAAAATTAACGAGGTTAGCTTCTTACAGAGGATCACTTATTTGAAGGCAACTCATATGACATAAATCTTTCTAAATTAACAGTATGGCTCTTTATTTTTCATACTAACGTGTATGATATTTTTCAGTAGAATCCACTAAAAGGTAATGACAGTGTCTTGTTTTATTTTTGTTTTTCCTTGGTGTAACTAACACCAACAGAGATTCTAACTCACCTATAATTAGATCTCTGTACAGAATATAGCACTAAAATGTTCTTTCTTCATTGTTTAATGTCATTTAATGACCAATTTTGGACTTTATCAAAATCATTATTTCTGCCAGGCGTGGTGGCTCACACCTGTAATCCCAGCACTCGGGAGGCAGAGACAGGATTGCTGAGTTCGAGGCTTGCCTGGGCTACATAGCGAGCTCAGGGCCAGCCTGAACTACAAAGCGAGACCCTGTCTCAAAAAAACAAAACAACAACAACAACAAAAAAAATCATTATTTCTGAGAAGTCCAGTTTCCACTTGTCCAGCTTTACCTTGTAGAAAAAATTGAGATTTGGGGAATAGGAAAAGTAATACTGAGCTCCTATTAGAGACCAGTCAAATAGGAGGTTGTATAGAGTAGCCTAAGCTTAAGACGGTGGTTAGATTTGACTTTTTTTTTTTTTTTTTTGAAACAAGGTCTCGCTTTGTAGTTCAGGCTGGCCCTTATCTTACTAGGTAGCCCAGGCAAGCCTTGAACTCAGCAATCGTCCTGCTTCTGCCTCCCAAGTGGTGGGATGACAAGCATGAGCCACCACTCCTGGCACTGTGGTGTGTGGTACTGACTGCTGGTCGGCATGAGTCACCACACCTGACATTGTTGTATGTGGTATCAGAAATCGAACTCGGGAACCTTCGCGGTTGCCAGGCAGACACCAGAACCACTGAGCTAAATCCCTTGCATGATGCACCTTTTTATGATTTCTTTACATGATTTATTTTTATGATTTCTTTATAAATTCAGACCTTTCTCAGGGGATCTCAGGACCTCAGAAGGGGACACGTAAATTTAAGTAGATTTTAAACTCTTCTCGAGATAATGGAGGCATATGAATTTTTTAACATTTTAAGATAATTAATGCCTATTATGCAAAATACTCCTCTAGTCTTATGAGTACCTTTTGTTCCATTTAGCTGGAGGATCAGCAGCACAGAATTTACTGAGAAAGAAGTCGTGTTCGTCACCTCTGCGTCTACAGACTCCATCACTGTTGCTCCCTGCAAATATTTTCCAAGACAATACCTGCCAAGGAGTTGAGAAGCCATATTTCTTCTTTGAGGATATGTCTGGAGGTTTATAGTTACCAGAAAAAACAAAGTCACCCAGGGGTGGTGGTGAATTCCTGTGACCCCAGCATTCTGACAGCCCATGCTGAGCAACTTAGCAACTTATGGAGATTTTGTCTCAAAAATCCTTAAAATATATATACATATATGTGTGTGCATATTTACTTATAAATATATATGTATATAATTATATAATTACTTATAATAGAGATATGAATGCTAGAGCAGCGAATCAGTGCAAAGGCCCAGGATCCGATCCCATGCCCCCCACCCCACACACACAAAGGCACCAGTCAGCGATTGCTTAGTTGCTATTGCTACATCACAACATTAACCCAAACTTTAGTAGCTCAAATCAATCATTTTCTAACTCTCATAGAGTCTGCAGAAGAAGAATTTGGATGAGAAACAGCAGAAATGGCTCCTCCCTGAGCCACAGTATTTATGTGTCTGGCACCAGGTTGCAGGTAGGTTGGAAGCTGGGATTTGGGGCGTCTACAAGGGCTTTTCTCGCAGCTGGCTTACTGGGATGCTGCCAGACACACCCGCTGGGCCTGCTCCCTGTGACTCTGTTTCTCCCTTCTGATTCTGGCTTCAGAGGTGGGGGCTTATGTGGTCGTTCTGATCTCCATTTGTATGTGAGTAAGAGAGACAACTCAAGACCTTCACAATTAAGTGTCATGAGTCACAAGTATCACTTCATCCATCTGCTAATGCATCACAACCTACCTTGAAGTCCTTAAAACCTCCACAGTCGTGTATTGACGGCAGTGGACAGGAAAGGCCTTTCCCAATCACTCACATGCAAGTACAAGATTTCTTGACATTGTTTTTGGTAGAACTGCCTAAACATAAATCTCCAAGGCACAAGAGACGAGACTAAAACTACTTTCCAAGTGCTTTCAGCTCATGTGAGAAGAACTACTTGAAAAATGTGATAAAGTACCCAATGTTGTATTGTATACCGAGAGATGGTCTAGCCTACACCTTCTGACTGAACAGTAAATTCTTGACTGAATAATCACACCAACACTGCTGATTTATTTTGTATTTTGACAACTGAGCAAAAATCAGCTTATTTTCTTTTCAATCTGTAGTTTCCATCTAGTGTGGAATTTATTTCTTCCAAAACTAAAGGAAATTACTCAAGTTTCACAGCCAAACATCTTTGAAAATCCCCAACACTGTCTAATTATTACTCAACACAGTCTTCCTCTTACACATTTCAGTCAAGATTAATTACTTGATCTAAAAAACCCAAAAACCAAGTGATTCATATTAAAACATCTACTATTTGCAGATTAATATATAAATTCACATGCATGTAACAATTATAAAATTATTTTCATGAGAAAATCTTGGAGTTCCTTGAGCTTTGAGGGTCCTGAATCAACCTGGAGAAAACGTTCCAATGTTAATACCTGTCACAGTTCTCCAAGCCCCTTTAGGGCTACTTAGGGCTCTGCATAACCATGTGGTGTGGAATAGTTCAGTTTCAGAGCCTTCTCCCTGAAAATGCCAAGCTGATATACACCTGAAATTCCAACACACGCTTTCTGAGTGATTTTATTGTTACAATAGTATGGAGAAATCGATATAAAAGTATTTGAAGAACTTTTTCATTCCCATTTCATAGTATGTGTGGTATTCAAATAGGTACAGGGCAGTGGAAAGCACTCTCTTACCATTATTATGTATATCTGTGGTTTAATAGAGTAATTTCTGATGTTTATTTTTCTTTTGCCTGAGATCACTGGAAACTCCTAATGCATATCTTAGAAGGAAACAATATGAAGCTGAAACTGAGCTTTGTCACTCTGAAAAAAGCTGCGTTAGAGGGATCATTCAGTTTATTTAGTTAATACCAAATCACTTGGTATTATCATTCAGTTAATACCAAATCACTTGGTATTATAATTTCTATTTAACAGTACTCAGTTATTTTACTCTTTTTCAGCAACATTTTTACTGATGCATTAACTGAAAAGACAAAATTGTAAATGAGTAAATATGCCAATGGCTGTCCTGAGAGCTCTACCTAGTATGTTAACATGCTGTTTCATTCTTTCCTCTGCCCTCCCCTGAATATTTCTGGTCAGCCACTACTTAAGATTTCTCCCTACTGAGAAGACAAGAGTGATTTTCTCAGAACATAGGGTTCTGTTTACCAGACAGTGGATGTGATAAATTCCAGGAGCTTCCCTACCTACAGACCAACAGTAAAACTGGCACTTGCTTCATGAAGTAAAGATGAAATCCACATATGTGAACACAGGCTGTAAAGAGAAAAGGTCTACAAGATGCAAAGGGATTCGAAGTTCTAGGTCTAAGACTGGCTGGCAGAAGTGCCCAAGCACAACAAGCATTTCAGTTTCATGTATGAGACTGGATCCCATCACCTCTGAACATCTGGCGTCACAAAGGGAATGTTTAGGGTCTCTTTTCAAGGCATGTCAGACATCTCAGGTTTAAAGTCTTTTGCTTCATGAGCTGGAAAATGCCTCACAGATTCCTTACACAGCATATAAGGTGACCCCGTTTATTTTATCAGTTAGGACGTGCTCCCCACAGCACATGTTCAGAGAGGCGCTCACCAAGGAGGACCTCATTAGTTGAAGTCCACATCGGAGAAGGTATATAATGGTTTGGCGGAGTGAGCCACAGACTGTACCCTGTCCTGTCCTCTCGATGCTCAAGCTACCTGCTTTCCACTCTTTTCTTCTCTTCCATTATGCCTTGCACAGAGCTCCATGCCTTGGGTTTCTTTCCCTGACGACAATGTTCCATCCACTTTTATTTCTCTGATAGCACCCCTGGGGCTCAGAGAAAACTGGGAAGAATCCTTCGTTTCATGGATTCCTTCACTCCTCACACAGAGATATTTTTAAATCCTCTCTAGAGTGCTTTATGAGTGGATGACAATGTCAGCTTGACTTTCTGAGCTCACCTTCTCTCAGAGGTGATGTAACCAAAGTCTGTCTACAACCATGGAGATATGGACATGTGAGCCGTGAGGACACCCATGGGCTGATGGCACACGTGTGATCATGACACACGAATGAAGATGGGGCACGTGCAAAGACGAGACATGACTCTTGTCCGCCAAAGGGACAAGACACTGGGAACTCAGATGTAGCATGAAAGACCTCTGAAAGGAGGTTCTTCTAGAAGTCTCTGAGTTCCAACATGGGAAGAAATCAAGCAATCAGTTTCAATGCTACCGACAGCCTTGAGAGGAGGGGGACACCAGAGGTGGCCAGGACAGCCAGCAGCTGCTTCTCAAAGGGCCTCACTGAGGAGCGAAAGGATCTCAATAAAATTGGGATGAGTGTGGCATGGGGAGCAAGAGAGATTAAGGTGGGAGTGATAAACATTGTCCCTCGTCACTTGTAAATAGTAATAAAATTGCTTCCCAAGATAGGAAGACATACCTACTTTATTGTAGCACACTTTATGTCCAACGCTGTGTGGTGAAAACCTGCCACATGGATGAGCCCAAATCATGTGTGCACAAAGGAATAATAACCCTTTTCTAACCCAGAGGTTATTTCTCTTACGGTCCAATCACAGCTCTGGAACTCACCTCTAAACATCGCCACATGGGATCCAGACCTCAGGAAAGTCTTTTGGAGAAACTTCACACTTAGAAAATGCCAGTGATCTGCCCCTTCAGAATTTCAGCCTTTCTCTAACATATTCCTCAAACTACAGCTGTATCCAGAGATACAGACCCATGTACCCAATCTCCATCTGCTTTGTATACCACCAAAATAGCACCCACAAACCATCTCTTTCTCCTAATCTCCCCATTTCTCTTTATGGTGCCCATTCATTTTAGATAAATCTGTGGTTTTCCTATCATTTGTCATTTCTGCCTGCTTCTATGAGCAATAGGATAAAGAATGGCTCATCTATCTACCTGAGAAGTTACCTTCCCATATCCATAAGACTCTGTTACTTGATAATGTTAAATTAATGAATAAATACATACATTATCAAATAATACTTTATTCATACTTCTAATATAGAACTATTATATTCAAGTTCAAAAAAATAGCAGCGATATTAGAAGCAAATGACTACTCCCCGGCAATTTTAATTATTCAGATGAGGAAAATTAATCCATGTACTACAGGATTTTCCAAAAAATAGAAATACCACAAGGAAATCTGTTTAAATAGAGTAAGCAAGGTAGGGGATATGATGCCAAAAAAGAGTTTCAAAGAGGTGGGAATGACGGAGCATGAATTGTCCTGGTGCTCTAAGTGCCTTTGTCTCTAATCTTACTGTCACTTTCCTGTACTACTGGTAAAGCTTCTTAACAGTTTCCCCAACCCTCATATCTCAGCTCCTCAAGCAGTCTGTGTGGATGGACATCAGTCCATGAAATTATAAAACTCTGTGCAAAAAAAGGGCTAGATGTGGGTGGGAGTATGTAGGATTTTCATGCTATCCCCCTTCAAAGAACTAAAATTATTCTTTTAAGATCTGTTAAGAAATATCCATGGTTAGAGAAGATCCACTTTATAGAAGACAGAAGTCAGTAGAGCTAGAAAAATTACTAAAATGCAATATAAAACTTAAAGGCAGTTTGCATTTTTAACATGTATTTGAAAGAACTGGAGTTAGTGTTGGTTAGCTATAATGCTTTACTGTTTTTACAAATGGTGCCCAGGAAAATATTTGTTAGATCAGGCTCTTTCTTGAATATCTAAGAGATGGTATCTGTATCTGGAAGTAAGATCTCAATTATTAAATACCATTTCCTGCCCTGAAGCTGGGAAGGGTCTGGCTGGAACATCTGTGAGATAATCGGCTACTACACACCAACAATCTCAGTGGCCCCGGCCCTGGAAGCTGGAGCTGCTCATTTCAAAACAATGCAGAAACTGAAGCGTAGCCCCATGGGGAACTGAGAATTTAAATGGATTTCAGGTGCGGAGGTATCGCTTAACACCGAAGGCCTGCGACAGGAACAAGCTTCAGATCTGGGAAAATTTAGAAAAACAGATCTAATCTTGATGGGCCAAGCCACAGCCATGTAACCAAAGCCCCCCAAAACCCTAGGAATCATCGTCATCATCTGGTACTCACTGCACAAGTTAATGCAGGGACCAAAGGCAACACACTGTCATTCGGTGTGGATTTTCCCAACATCCTTTGACACTGTGTAGACTGAGTGAGAATTTTACTGCATGCCGCCTGCTTGGCAGTTTGTAGGTCTGTAAAAAGAAGACTGAGAGTAAAGCTGGGAGACTGTGGTCTGGGAACCTGGTCTAACATCACCAGTTTCATCCTCTTGGGTTTAACTTCCCCATGCTCCTGCTGACCACACTGGATTAAGAGACACCAACGTCCATCTCTTTACTAACTGTGACGTGGTACTTAGGTTAGCTCCTTACTTAACTAGGTTAAAGGCGAGAGCTGTACTCAAGATTAGTTCTACTTCAGGGATTACAGGGAGTTAAATTTTTGTCATTAACCATAAACTCAGCTAAGTAATTTTTATTCACAAGGTTTCCAAATTGAGTTTCTCATTACTTATGCAAATTACAGAAAGAAAAATAAACAAGCATGCTTTTTTTGCAGTTTCAGAATCAAATAACTATAAAAATCTAGTACAAATCTTCATTGTTTCCACATGTTCATATTTTATTTTCACATAGCCACAGTTGGTATGTATGTCTGTGTGTTTACATACATATTTAAATTCAACTCACACTCTTTTAAAAAAACTCTCCTATATACTAGACTTTTGTTTGTTTGCCTCTTTTTGGTTTTGGTTGGTTTGTCTGGTGCTGAGGATCAAACCTTCAGCTTTCTGTATGCTAGGTAAGCACCCTAGCAATAAGCTACATCCTCAGGCCAACATGTGGTTTATGTACAAATCATATTAACTCATTAATATGTGACATAAAAGGCAAATTATTAGTAGTAGACACTTTATATTATCCAATTTATATATTAAATAAAGATACATGACAAGCACTTTCTAAAACATTGAACTTACTATATTTCTTTTAAGAAACTAGGATACACAATATTTCTCATTGAACATCTATAAAAATTAAAGATACATAACTTGCACCAAATTTCAAGGCCATATTAAATGCAAAACTATGATTTGGACAAAAGTCTCCCTCACCCCACCTCCCTGGTTCTTTCCATTTGTAACTCCTCTGGGAGCTTACAGACCTTTCTCTCTCTGCCATTTCTAGATGCTATTCAATGCTGTAAACAACCCAAGAATTATAGCCAGAGGTTGGATAAGAGACTCTTTGTGTTCTTTCAACAAACTTTTGCAACTCTCATGAAATTACCTAAGTCCTGACTTCGTGGAACAAAAACATCATATCTGACATATGAAATTTCCTACATTTTATATAATAAAAAAATTTGAGGAAAAAAAATTGGAAACTTTGCAAGTTCCTACTAAGCTCTCTTACCATAATGATGACTGGTGATCACTGAGCTTCTGCTTGAATCCTTTGAATGAAAGATGATATTTTTAAAGTAACTCAGTTCAATAAACTGAATTTCTATATTTTTAGAGACTATGAAGTAAGCAGGTACCTATGTTTAAGACTCCCATAACTTAAAGTTAGTCTAGTCTTCCCATGTAAACTTTAAAACTATTTATTGAGACACTAATTGACATTATTTTTTTAGATTGTTCATAAGTAATTAAAATGCAGAAAGTTCAAAATTTAGACCTTCCCAACTTCAGATATGTCCCATTCAACCTATCCTCAAGGGAAAATATTGGGCACCAAAAATGTACTTAATACATTTGCCTGAACATCTGAATTTAGCACCAACATGGAGTTCCTCCTGCTCCCCCAAGAGACCCAGCACCCCATGACCAGAAGCTTCAGCTCACCGTCATCTGAAGGGTATGGTGCTGTTCCCCAGCACTAGCCTTGGGAAAGATCGAAACTCCAAGTACAGTTTCTACCAAATGCATATGGCACATGCGGCTGTAATGTATGGGCAGACTACGATCCTGAGCTCTTTCCCCATTTCTGTGCTTCTTCTAGGGATCCCTTTCTCTGCAAATGTCTCTCATCTCATGAAATGGTACAGCTACTCACTCCACTTTTCAAGACAGACATATGAAAGTCATTTTTTTCTAATTCTGACCCAGTACCCCCAAGAAAATGCTTAATGCTGTTATCAAAAATATCACCTTTGCCGGGCATGGTGGCTCATGCCTGTCATCCCAGCACTCAGGAGGCAGAGAGGAGGATTACTGAGTTCAAGGCTTGCCTGGGCTACATAGTGAACCCAGGGCCAGCCTGAACTACAAAGCAAGACCCTGTCTCAAAAGAAAAAAAAAAAATCACCTTTGATGCTATTTTTTCTCCCTTCTCACTACTGTCATCATTTTATTACTGCCTTTCTTCAGCTATTTCTTAATGAATTTCCTTTCAGAATATTGAGAAATACTCTAGCATGTAAACATGAACCCAGTAGATTGAAACTTGAAGCCAGAGGTCACTGCTACTAGCCCAAGACCAGCAGTGCCTGGTTCCATGATGGCTCAGGTACCTCCATGTGATCTTTGCGAGGTCAGTGTGCACTGAGCTACTGGTAGAAACAACAAATGTGGAGAACTACTGAACCAAGTAGACTCTTCCAGAACATTGTTCCAGTGAATGGCATGAGATTCCACAGAGCCTGGACAGTACAGTAATTCCATCACTCAGAGAGGCTGAAACAGGAGGACTGCAATTTTGAGCCTATCTTGAGGGACTTGTTGACTTAGCAAGACCCTCTGTTAAAATAAAAAATAAAAAGGGTAAGAAAGGTAGCTCAGCCTTTAAATTCAATCACAGTACCACAAAAATAAGAAGTGAAAGAGAGAATTTTGCCTCAAAATTTAGAAACTTATGTTAAAACAACTGCTGTGAGGAAAAACATTGCTGAAATTTGCAAAGCCATTGTGTTGTGTAACTCCACAGGGAGACCCCCGGGTAGGGTTCCAAACACCCATCTGTGTTGTAATTGCTTTACTCAAATTTGTCAGAGTTACATAATTCACTTTTCTGTCTCACCCATGGATCAATGTCCTAAGCAAAAGAGGTCATATCTTTATATGTGTACCATCATTTTCTAGTACACTGTCTGGCACAGAATGTAGGGACAAAGATTTTATTTGTAGTGAACAAAACTTCTATCTGCACTTCAAAGCATCAAGCAAGGAGCTATTTGGGAGATTCCAGTTGGCCCTAACATCTTCTGTCTGATAAAGCTGACTTTTCCCTCACATACAACTATACAAGGTAAATACCCAGAACTGGAATAAAGGAAGGGAGTAGTTTCCAGACTTGTTTGGATAAGAAATCACCCAGGGAAGAAATGGATTGTGGGTAGTTTGAGCAAAAACACCTTCATATCCAGAACCAGAGTTATTCTCTCAACTCTTCCTCAACCTGTTAACTCTCACCTCAAATTTGCATATCAGGTTATCATCCAGTTTTAATTTTTCAGCTCTGCTTTTCTTATTATTTCAGTTTTCTTTGCCAGTTCATTAGTGCCTGCAGACAAAAATATCTCCACTCTCTCATTGGTAAACTCACAGTGTTTTCCAGTTGCCACTACCTACCTCTCTCCAGTAATGAAAAAAGTATAATAGTACTATTTAATATAATAGTATAATAATACTATACAATAAACCCAAAATAGTAATTTTGGAGAAAGAAATAGTAACTAAAACTTGACTTCTAACTGGGCAAGGATGTTAAACATGGACACTATTGCTTTGTTGAAATATATACATTCATAAACATAAAACATTTCATAGTTCTACATCATTCTTCTAACTCCAGAAGTAGAGAAAAATTTTATGCATCTTTGTTTTCCAAATCCAATTATAAAAGACAACCAAGACACATTTTCAGGGTTTAGTTTTTCTTATAGAGTCAAGGAGGCAGAGGGACTTATGTGGGAATTACAACTAAGGTTATGAGAGTGTTTTCTTGTTAGGAACAAGTTGAGAAATTCACTCTTTAATCTCAACAGAGGAAGTAGATGGCTGGTCTCACACATGCTTAGAAAATAACCATATGTAACAATCCAGAGGAGATGCAGTTAAATGTTCACAGGCAAGAAACCTTTAAGAGATGCCCAAGAAGGTTCTGCGAAAACACTACCCTGCAATAACTCTCAACCCCAGAAATACAGATGTCAGATTATAGCAACTCTCATCAACTAAGACCAGCGTACTCCTCATTTCTGTTTCTCTTAAACCTCAACATTAGAAGAGCTAGACGGCAGCCTAAGAAGGGAAAGAGAAATACTAGTGGAAAGCTGAGAAGCCAACAAAGCCTGGGTCCCACTGCAGCTGTTCTGCCCGGAGGAAGGCAGAGCTTTGGGAGTGCAAGGATTAACTTTAAGGGCAGTTCCCAGTTTTATAGAGATTTGGACATTTACTCTAATGAGATTGTGGTTTTGTTCAAAAATTACTGATATTTTATTACAGGGAAAAATCATCCAAACATAATTGGACAAGTTCTAAATTTCATTCTAGATATAAAGGTATTTGCCCCCATGAGCAAGGTTGCATAAGTAGTCCTCACAAAGAAGAATACAGTTTTTGTATTTTAATGATCATCCTCTTCTGTCAGCTTCTACCATTTGGAAGTAATGACTGTAGTCAGGGTGAAATACACAGAGCTATTTAAGAACGTGGTCCTCTTGAGGAACTAGAAGAAAATTGATACATTTAAACTTTTATAAAGTCTGTCAAAGTTCAGACATAAGTTGTGTCTCTGGACTCAGGTACTTTTATCAAGGAATGGCCAAAATTTCAGGCCAGCCGAACAAAAGTTTCATATCTATTTCTAGAAGTACTGATTTTTTTTTTTTTTTTTTTTTTTTTTTTT
>PVIC010001656.1:26197-54235 GCA_004025085.1 Thryonomys swinderianus | reverse complement strand
TATAGTGATCCAACTTACTAAAGGGCATTGAGGGATGTTCTTTCAAAATGAGGATTTGTTTTCTCCATTTGACTTTTGTATCTCTGGACACAACTGATTGTTCTACCTTTCTCCTTGTGGTACCCTGGGCAAAAAAAAAAGATGTCTTCCCTCGGCTCACATGATCTTTTGGCTACCCTGTTGGTCTCAGCCTCCTTAATTGACCACTTTTCCTTGTACGGTTGATGATGTTGTATCACAGATACTGTATCTATTACCCCAATCTAAAAGCAGTAAAACACATCAGCTTATAGTTTCTCCCACTGACACCTGGGAGGGCTGTTTCTTTGAGTTGGTTCGGAAGTGACTGTGGAGTGAGAGAAGAGAAGCCCTGAGAATTGAACTGCCTGCCAACACCAAGGTCTAAGTGGAATTTACTGTACCTGGAGGAGACCCAAGTGTTCCCTGTCCACACCAGAAGTGCAGCTCAGCAGAGGCCTCGCCTGCCTGATGAGTGCTGCATGTAGATACAGAAACAAAACTAGTCATTGGGTCTTTTCTGTAGAGGTGACCCCAGTTACTATGGAGAATTCGGTACTTTAACATTATAGCTGCCAAGGAATGATTTTAAAAAGACAAAGGGGAAGACTGGCGATTTAGCTCAGTGGTTCTAGCACCTGCCTAGCAAGTACAAGGTCCCTGGTTTGAACCCAGAACCACATACAATGCCAGACATGCTGACTCACACCCACCAGCAATCAGTACCACATACCACAATGCCAAATGTGGTGGCTTATGCCTCTAATCCCAGCAGCTGGGAGGCAGAGGCAGGAGAATTGCTGAGTTTGAGGCTTGTCTGGGCTACATAGTGAGCTCAGGGCCAGCCTGAACTGCAAAGCAAGACCTGTTTCCAAAAAAGGGGGGGAGGCAAGAAGGGGGGGGGTAACAATGATCCAATGTTTGTGTACATTTATCCCCGAATGAAACCCATTAATCTGAATAGCTAACATGGGCTAATAAAAATTATGTCAAAGGGCCGGAGGGTTAGCTCAGTGGTTCTGGCGCCTGCCTCGCCAGCGCAAGGTCCTGAGTTCAATCTCCGGTAACCACATACATTGCTGGGCCTGGAGACTCACGCCCACCGGCCATCAATACCACATACCACAGTGCCAGGCGTGGTGGCTCACGCCTGTAATCCCAGCACTCTGGAGGAAAAGACAGGAGGATTGCTGAGTTTGGGGCTTGCCTGGACTACACAGTGAGCTCAGAGCCAGTCTGAACTACAAAGCGAGACCCTGTCTTAAAAAAAAAAAAAAACAATTATGTCAAAAAGAAGAAAAAAAAAACCCAAACCAGGGTTTTTTGCATTGCTCCTAATTTTCAGTAGTCAGTGTAGGAATATAGGAATATGTTAAGAATGTATGTCCTTGTCAGTGATTATGCTGAAGAACAGGATTGAAAGAAAATGAGGTGAGTTTAGTTTTGTAAACAACAGTGCATTTAATTAATGGTCCATGCATAAAAAAGAGACAGAGAAGCTGACCTGGATGAAAGAACTAAAATCTACATGACTCTAGGAAAAGAGAAAGAGGACAGTTAAACAACAGACCCAAGAGAATATATTTTGACTATCACTTTTTCAAATTAAAATTTAATATGAGAACCTGGGCAATATTCCTCTATTCCAAACAAATTCCCAGGTGTGTGCATGATATAAAATCATCTGAAATTGTTTCATCTTTACTTCCCATACTACAGTATAAACATACTATAAGCTCAAAAATATTTCTAGATTCCATCACACATTTTCCAGTGCACAACTGGATGGACATGCAGAACAAAAGTGACAATGACCAGTTACCATTCCCAAAGAGCAGCCCTGGTGAAGATGGTCATTGTCACCATCATGCACATTGTGGGAAGAAAGGTCACAGCTTTTCCTGCATTGTCCACCTAAAGTCCCACTGACGGATGAGTTCTAACACAGATATTTTCCAAGTTCAGTGCTCATATTTATGCAGCTGAAAGCTCAATAGCAGCTTATATCATGAAACACAAATTATCCAATGAATTTACTTGGCCCCTGTCTGCATGTATTGTTGTACTGTGATTTATTTTGCATTGGTAATTTTATTTTAAATTTTAATGAGAGTAGTAAAATCATACTGAAAATGCATTCATTTTGTCATAAAAAATCTTAAGACTTTTCTTGATAGTAGATGTTGAATAGTACCTAAATTATATTTCTGGTACCTAAAATATCTGATGCATAGTGAATGAATGCATAATAAATTATTGATGAATAAAAAAACCCAATACATATTTAATTTATTCTAATAGCTCCTTATCTTTAGTATGTACCACAGGACTTGGGTTATTCGGGTCATTTTAAACATTTCTTCTTCTGAAATGAATGCAACAGTTGAGAATCTATGCTTCCCAAAATTTAATGCAAATATCAAAACACTGAAAAGTAAGATCCAGGCCTCCACTACCACCTCCAGCATGACGCACATGGAGAATGTGAGTGTGAAGGCAGAGGTAGCAGTGCTGATGGTGAGCAGAATCTGACCCCTACAATCAGAGCTCTTCCGGCATTCCATCCTGCATGGTTCTGATCCCTGTGATTATAGATTCAGGAACAGACGATTCTTAGTGGCAAGAAAAGTGGACTAACTCAAGACACAGGGCACCTCCAGTGAAGCCAGTGAAGGGCACCTCAGAGAAGAGCTCTATGGCACATGCTGGGAATGAAATACCCGGTGCCCACTGTTCTGCACCCTATTCAAAGTAATTCTCCTTCTATGCCAATCCTTTTTAAAATAAATCAAGATGCTTAAAAGCTAAGGTGATAGAAATTAAAACTGGTTTGCTGAAAGATCAAGTTGGACTGGAGAAAAAAAATCATGAAAATTTTTTTATTTTGTTTTCTATAAAGCATTTCTGCAATGAAAAACTAGATCATCAAATAAAAATATTTGGTTGAACAAAAAATGTATTTACTAAACTTGTTAAGCCCATCTTTTAACAAAAGCCTTGCTTTTCATTTTAAAGGTTTCCATGGACTTAGGTACAATATTTTACTTTTTTAGCCACGTTAGCTTTTTTCTCTTGTCAACATGTATAAAAAGGGAAACTAATTGCAAGTGCAAATAATGTGGTATTCTTTTGTAACTCAAGCCTTGAAATGTCCCACAGTGTTAAATAAAGTCTCTCTGACTTCATACTAAACAAACTTCTGAAAGAAAAGAAAAAAGGTAAAACTCAATTAAGAAGGCCATGAATGGGACAAAGTCCAACACAGAATCAAATTCCTAATATGTGTTTCACTTCAAATCGAAGAGAAGTCCAATGCCTGTCATGTCACTAACTTTAAAATGCGATTTAGATGTGAAAATAGGTGTGAAGCATTTTGAGAAAGATGATATATCACTGAACGGTGTCTTTGTAATATTCAAGCTGGTATTTTGATCCCTGTGCTTCTAGCAGTTCTGTTTTTCTTATAACGAATCTTTGAATGAGTTTTCAAAGGTTGTTGTAGGAACTACTCCACTGCCGGCCTGTGTGCTACTCAGAAAGTATTAACACCACCCCACGAAAACACTCCAATGCAGGAGGTGAATTCCACAGTACTAGGCTGCAGATGCTGAATAGGTTACCAGATAAAGACACCTGAGCCCATCTTTAAAACATTTTAGACTGACTTGCTAATGTTAATCATTTGGAATTATTTCTCCTTTCATGGATGGATGACACACTCTTGCACACTTTTGAGCAACACAGCAAAGAAGTAGTTTAACTTTCACTTATAACTTGAGAAACATCTAATTCTCAAGCTCGGGTGATAACATTCATTTTTCCCAATCATCTGTGTTTCTTTCTCAAAACAAGCCACATTTGCAACTACCCCTGTCTAATGAACAATCCAGCTCAGTAGAGGAAGGACAATCAACCTAGGGACTCTGATGCCAATGTATGGAATGCTGAAAATAATATTAGAAAAAGCAGTTTTATGAGCTTTCTCTGAATTTTCTTAAGAACTTTTTATTCACTTGCCTTAAATCAACCTAAGGGGTGGATGCTACTATCATTCTTATTTTGTAGGCAAGATAATTAAACTCAAGACATGTTCAAAGTAGCCCAGACTCACACAAGGAGAGCGGAAATTTGAAGCAACCACTGGGAAAGGCACCCTGAACTCTTAGACACTTGACGGTACAACTGGCCAATATCACTGCTCCTTTCTTTCTTATAGCCTTTGGGTCTTACCGAGCTGCGAACTGGCCATGTATAACTCAAGATCAGAGACCTACAAAGATGTTTTACAGGACAAACGACAGTTGAAAAATACTACAGGTTTTTGTTTTAGCTGATTGTTGCTCTATGGAAAAAAAAAGTCCAAGAATATGCTTAACATCATGAATTTACTGAATATTTTTGAAGACTTACTGTGGACCAGGCTATATTAGACATGAAATGATGAATTCCTTCCTTCCATAGAACTAACTGTTCTAGTCATCTGATTAGAAATGTTACTCTAATTTTTAAATATTTAGTTGTCTAATACCAATAGCCCATAAATAGAATAGCAAACATTGTGCCAAATAATCATATATATATATATATAAATTTATAAGTCATATATATATAATAAAGGCAGATGTCTGATTAGTTACACATATATCATTTATCTTAATGAGATAAGAGAGGTCACCCACATAAAATGACATTGAACAAGGCACCTGAAATAAGACTGGAAAGTGATCTCTACTGATATAGGGAATAAGGTCCAGAGATAAGAAATAGCAGGAGCCAAATTCTTGAAGTAAAATCGGGCTTTATCTGCTCCTCATGTACACAGGAGTTGGCGGTGGCCAGAAGAGAGTGAGCAGGGTTGGAAGAAGTGCTAAAAGAGGGAGAGACACAGGTGGGAGGTTAGGACTCAGTGAGGACAGTGACCAATGGAAGGTGCAGATCTCCTAGAGCTGCAAGGAGCACTGAAAGACTGTGATGTTTTTAACAGAGCAACACAAGAAGACACTGGTGCATTCTGGGTAGGGAACAGTTACGATCCAACTTATTCTCCAGAAGAATAACAAGGAAGTGATACCATGAAATACTGTGTTGATCGCAAAGGTGAAAAAGAGGTGCTAAGATGCAGTCACAAGGATCTGACTTCACAATAACGGGACAGAAAAGGTGCAGTAGGGGAGTTGAAGACACACCCTGACAGTCAGTGTATCTGAAAGGCGAAGAGCAAAAAGGCACAGAGGCAGATAGGATGCAAGATCTAACCGACAGGGTGAAGGGGGTTTTGACATAAGCAGGTGAGGAACGCAGTTGGTGTATTCTCAGATGGGAAAGACCAGGAGGGAGCAAAAGGGAGAAGTATTCAGAGTTTGGCATGGAAGCCACTACAGTTGACATTTAGGAGATATTCAATTTGTTATGAACATTCACGGAATTGCAGGTGAGCAGCCCCAAAGAGAGAGAGAAAATTGGGAGCCATTAGCTATTGGATAGAAGCCATAGGTCTAAAGAGGATCCATGGAACAATGAGAGAGAAAACAAAAGTTCAAGGACTTATCTGTGGAGCACGAAGTGCTGAGAAAATCCACTGAGATAAAGAAGGACCAAACCACGTGGAATGCTGGAGGCAACATGAAGAGAGTCCATGAAGGAAGAGAATGAAATTCAGTACGGCAAATACACAGGACCAGTCAGCTGTCAGGAGAATGGAAGTTGAACTTTAGTTCAAAGACACCGCAGTTGTGGGGGGAGGGATTTAGCTCAGTGGTGCTGTGCCTGCCTAAGTCTAAGGTCCTGAGTTCAGTTATATCATCCATAAATTAATAACAACACTTGTCATTGCATATGGGAGAGACTGACTTAAAAGAGATCATACAATCTGTACTCAAATTAGCATTTGCTCTTGTGTCCTCAAGCACAATAATTTTCCCTCCTTTCTCTTCACCTTCTTCCTTTTTTCTACTCAAATAATCACCACCTTCAACAGTCCCTTAACACACTTACTTCTGTTTTCATCATTAGCACCAATTTTAAAACAAGTCATGTACACTGTTCTCCCTCTTTCTCTTCCTCTCTCCCTCCTTCTCTCTCTCTTCTCTCTCTCTCAATTCTTAATCTTTAATATGGCTCTTTACTAGAAATACTACTTTTCTAACAGGTACTTATGCATCAATCTTCATCATTATTTCCTCTAATCTCATTTAGTTTCTTAAATTGCTATTTCCTAGGTCTAGTCCTTGGCAATAGGAAACTGTAGGCATATTCTCTTCCTCCAGTGCAAATCTTTGAAAATAGTCTCTACAGCTTCCCTGCCCTGATCCATCAAAATAAATTCATCTCCAGGTACCAAGGTTCTACTCTGTGCCTCTGTATCCACTTCTTTCTCTCTCTCCCTCCCTCCTTCCCTCTCTCTGTCTCTTTCCCTCCCTCCCTCCCTGCTTCCCTCCCTCCCTCTCTCTTCCCTCTCTCTCCCTCCCTCCCTCTCTGCTCATTACATTAGGCTACATCTCCTTTCACATGCCATCTGAACTCCCCCACAACCTCTAACTGACAGGTTGAGAGCATTCTAAGCCCTACTACTACTTCTAAATACAAACAGATCACAACTTACCCATACTGAAAAACTGCAGTGGCTAGGCTGGAGATTTAGCTCAGTGGTTCCAGGATCTGTCTAGCAAGCGCAAGGTCCTGAGTTCAATCCCCAGTAACCACATCCAGCAATACTGGGCATGGTGACTCATGCCCATCCGTAATCAGTACCACATGCTACAATGCCAGGCATGGTGGTTCATGCCTGTAGTTCCAACACTTGGGAGGCAGAGGCAGGAGGTTTGCGGAGTTTGAGGCTGACCTGGGCTACATAGTGAGCTCAGGACCAGCCTGAACTACAAAGTGAGACCCTGTCTCAAAAAAAAAGAAAATAGCTTTCTATTTCTTATTAGGCTAAGAAAATGTCTTGATTTTTTGAGATTATGTTTGATTTTTCAAAACCGATTTTTATCTACATAGTACTAATCTGTCACCCCTTGCTACTCACCCCTTCAAAGATACACTTCACTGAATCTGAATTGACTCTATCACTTTTCTTGAATTTTCCCTCTTCTATGTCTAGATTATCATAATTCATTATCTCCTTATCAACTTTTTGGGACTACAAAGTTTAAAACAGATGCCTCCCTCATCAAATGTTAGTAATTTTCCTGTCAAGCATTTTGATAATGTATTAAACCACTGTACTCTGAGATCCATGTCAATGTATCTATACAGTTTAGTTGGATACCTCAGAATTTTTATAACGCTTGGTAACTTAAAAAAAGGTCTGGGACAGAACTGTGTAAACGGTAAATAGTACATAATTGAAAAGTATTTTCTGAGACCAGTAATCGTGCTGCGATGACTTGAGAGAAGGAAGAAGCTCCTAGAACATTAGTAGAGGTGGTTCGGGGCACGAATGAGAGACGGAAATGTAGGCCGGCAAATGAGAAAGCCAGCAGCACCTCCCGCGGGCAGCACCAAGCCGTAGTCTGCAGCCTGAAGGGCGCTGAAGGGAGAGCAGAAAGCCCCGCACCCTGTGGGGCTGCAGCCTCCCTTAGGCTGTTACTGCCTTTCGATGTTGTTCTCCAGGCCTCCACCTCCTTCAGCCCTCTCTCTAGTGCAGACCTGTACTGCCAGCTCTCCAGAGAGACTCCAGGCCGGCACTCTGACGGGCGCTGGCTGCATCGTGGGCCTTCCTGTTCTGCGGCTTCCGCCTCGTCGGAGCTCTCCCGCGCACACATGGCCCCTGCGGCCTCTCCCACCTCGGATCCCGTGACCCTCCCGCTAAATCACATCACCACACTCACGGTGTTTTATTGACCCTCTTCCTCTAGAAAGTCCTAGCCAAGACAGCGCCTCTAAAGAACTATAAGGTTGAATTTCTGCCATTGGTTTGGTCCCTGGAGGAGGCTCTCAACTTGGTACGAACTAAGCGATGGTCTCTGCTTCGCATAATGTACAGAGTACTGGTAGACCACGGTGTGAACTTTTTAAAACAATGCACGCCGCAGCTTAGTTTGATTATTTTAATTCACTGCTTGTGACATGAGATGCAGCGAATTCAGTAACTCCGCAGATAATACTTTTGAAAATGTGGGGAACAGTAAGAAGTTCAGTGGTGTGAGTTGGTTGCTCTTAGCAGCTCTAGACGAAGTACTAGAGGAACATAATGACCTCAAAGACCCCGATTCCAAGCTCCAGGCATAAAGACATAATCTAGAGATTTCTAAATGTGTCTAAAGGAGAGTATTCTCTCTGGGGTCTTGTGAAGATGTGACTGAAAGCCAAACATAAATCCTATCAGTACCGCTGACTGAATTTCAGGGCAACTTTAATGCTCACCCTCAAAAGGTATCTATGCACAGGTGCTCAAGGCAGTGGTCAGAAAGTAACGGGCTAGTAAGGACTGACTGGGCCTGATGGTGCCGGCGACACTGGACTCCTAAAGCTTTCCAATTTCAGTATACGTGCTGCCGAAGCGAGCACAGGACTCCTAGATCTTAATGAGATTATTTTACCGGAGGAGGAAATTTCCTCATCTGCCCTGACAGCTGCCACCCTCCACCCCCACGCTCTGCGGAGCTGAGCTCCCCACCTATACCAGGGACCTGATCCTACACTGCGTGAAAACAGCGATGACCTCCTCCGGTGCAGGTGCCGAGCAAAGCAACGCTGAGTCCCCTCAGGACCCGCCCCCACCACCCGCTGCTGTCCTAAGTCTAAAAGCAGGCTTGTATCTTAGACAACTTCTAAAGGTGAGGTGCACACGAGGAGCTACGGAGAGGTATGCTCCGCCCCCAGAGAACGTGCGCATTATTCTGACAAGCACAAGTCTGGGCAACCAGTGCTAGACTGGAATTTAAGGATGGGATAGATGATGGTGGTAGAAATACAAACCTGAATCAACTTCAATGGCTTGATACGAACCCATTAAGTAGAGATTCTTGGTTTAATGTGGCAGCTCATGATATATTTTTTTTTAAAGGCAAATAGTTGGGCCAGAGATTTAGTTCAGTGGCTCTGGTGCTTGTCTTGCAAGCATAAGGTCCTGAGTTTGATCCCAGTAACCACATACAGCAATACTGGGTGTGGTGACTCACGCCCACCAGCAATCAGTACCACACACCACAATGCCAGGCACGGTGGCTCACACCTGTCATTCCAGCACTCGAGAGGCAGAGGCGGGAGGATGCTGAGTTCCAGGCTCGCCCGGGCTACCTAGTGAGCTCAGGGCCAGCCTGAACTACAAAGCGAGACCCTGCCTAAAAAAAAAGGACTAATAATTTGTTTGGTTCGCTAATACATGGACCCAAAAATGGCCCGCTGCGAATGCACTGGAGACGTCTGATATTCCTTGGTTTATTGCTGATTGTATGAAAAGTTTCAGGAAAACTGGAAACACTGCAAAGCACCTGGCAGACAAAACCCAGGGCTCCACGCGAGGGTGACTCACAACGTGTACCTCCGACTCACGTGACACCTGAAGAAGCAAGGATGTGCGAGCAGGAGCATCCGCAGCGGCTCTGAGACTGTTCTCTTCCGTACGCCGCACTGCGCAGGGAGGTTCTACGCGTGTTTCTGCTCAAGGGACCAACTTCATGGCCAGAAAAACGTAGCAATGGTCTCGTGCTCATAAATGGATAATGTAGAGTCCTGGGAGACCATTACGCTTAGTTAGGCTTCTCCACAGGGTCAGAATCAATAGAAAATGGACGTATCATTATGCTCAGCCTTGAAAGGGGGTCACTTTCTTCTTACAGGTCTATTTTGCGGCTTAAATATTAGAAGCTCTGTACTTATATCTCTAAGGGAGGGAATTTACTAAGTGAAATGAATAGGTCACAGATGTGTAAATACCGTATCTGTTCTCTAGTATGAGACACTGAAGACGTTAATGAGTTCTAGAATGTATGATGGATACTGTAAAATAGAAAAAAAAAGGGAAAAAAAGGGAAATGTGGTAGAGGGGTAAAGAAAAAATGTGATGGTAATAAAAAAGGGAAACAACTTATGTATTTAGGGGATGGAGGGTTGTGCGGTGGGTAGGGGAACAGAAAAAAATGAGGATTAAATTGTGTCATACACTGGTACAAATTCCCAATATCGTGTGATCATATGATGTGTATATACAGTGTACCAATAAAGACAAAAATTTAAAAATAAATAATATGGATTCCATTTCCTTCTCTGGGAGTCCTGAGGCTTCATATATAATGCCATCAGTATCCTAGAAATTTTTATTCTAGAATTTGAAAACTTCACATTTTCACATGTGAATTTATGTCATATTTCCTGATTTTGGCTTGGCAAAAAGGAAGTTCAACATTTATCATTATGTGTAGTCACAGAGCATATGCCCCACTTGAAGTTACTTGATATTACATATCATATTCACATTTTAACAACCAGACTGAGCCCACGTCTACTAAAATACTTCCCAGATAGTAATTTTGTTGAATCTCAGAGTTGGAAGACCAGAGACTACACTAGCTGACTTGATTTTCTTCTATCATTTCAACTGCTCCTGGAGGGGTTATAAATTTTCCCATGTAATTAGCAGATTAGAAACGTTGCTTGAGAGCAATTATTATACACTTGCTCTGATAAGCTTCTCGCTCCCTTTTGCTGAGCCCCCTTTAAAATGGATGACTCAGTAAATAGTGAAATTTAAAGACAGATTTCTACAAGTCACTGAATTACCTCACTTCCCAGGCTTTTTAGCTAGCGTAACCTGAGGCCATGTATTTTATCTTCCAGAAGATGTTTCAATAGAAGCAATGGAGAGGTTTGCTACCTCAAAGGCAGAGCTTTCCATCTTTTATTAGCTTTACCTTTTAGAAAATTCCTTCTCAGAATGGCACAAAAGTATATTTTTATAATTTCTTCACATTAACTGGCATTTAATTTCTGGGGCTACACGAAACAAACACTAGTCAGCATCTTTGGTATTTGTATTTAGCTCTGTCCTTGCTGCACAGTCTAATAAATGACACATAGTTAATACTCTACATTTAAATGTAGATAACAAATATTGAAAGGTTGCAATATGTTGGACACTGTATTAACCTGCTTAAATGTTGAACATCACCTCATTTGAAGATATCTATCAGTGTCTTTTCCCAAAGCTTCATAATTTCCTCTTGGAGATTAAGTATTCGCAGATCTTTCCAAACGTAACTCGCTGTTGAGGGATTAAATTCTATAACCACAAAATCCATATGCTGAAATCCTAACTCCCAGACTCTCCAAATACGACCATCCTGGAGACAGGGTGTTTCCAGAGATAATGCTCTGCAAACGAGGCCTTTACGGTGGAAACATGACAGAGCAGCACGGATGGGGAAGAGGATTCGAAGAAGCAAGAGGGAGATGCTGTCGCCTGGAGGCAAAGAAGAGTGAGTGCAGACCCTTCTCTGCCCCTCGGAAGGGACCTGCGCTCCCCACCTGTGACATAACGAACTTGTACTGTCTGAGTGGCCCGAGTGGGGACACTGTGACAGCAGCCCTGGGACACGAGGACACTGTCCGTCTCGTGATTTTGGCTCATACCCTGAAAAACACTGGCGACACTGTATTTCCTACCCTCATTTGCTATACCACTGAGCACACATTATATCATTTCATACCTACAAGATGGGTGCAAGCATGACAGATAAGGTGAAATAGTGACTATTCAAAGGGAAATAGGGTTCAGGGGTAAGTGACGAGGGAAAAGAAAAAATTGATGGTAAAAAAAGGGAAACAAACCTTGTATATATAGAGACAGGGGGCTGTAGGGTGGGTAGGAGAAGGGGAAAAAATGAGAATTAAGTCACGTCATATAATAGTATAAGTTCTGGGCCGGAGATTTAGCTCAGTGGTTCCAGCGCCTGCCTCTCAAGCACAAGGTCCTGAGTTCGATCCCGGTAACCACATAGAATGCTGGGCGTGGTGATTCATGCCCACCAGCCATCAATACCACATACCACAGTGCCGGGCGTGGTGGCTCACGCCTGTCATCCCAGCACTCGGGAGGCAGAGGCAGGAGGATTGCTGAGATCCAGGCTTGCTTGGGCTACATAGTGAGCTCAGGGCCAGCCTGAACTACAAAGTGAGACCCTGTCTCAAAAGAAAAAAAAAAAAAGTACAAGTTCTCAGTGTTGAGCATAATTATGATGTGTATATATAATGTACCAATAAATGAAATAAGTCAAAGAAAAAAAAAGAATGAGATTACCTGTCTGTACCTTACAAAGAAGAAATGGAAGCATAAAAGAAGTTATATGGGGCTGGGAATTTAGCTCAGTGGTTCCAGCACCTCCCTAGCAAGCGCAAGGCCCTGAGTATAATCTCAGGTAACCACATAGGACAGTGCCAGACATGGTGACTCATACCCACCAGCAATCAATACCACATACCACAGTGCCGGGTGTGGTGGCTCACACCTGTGATCTCAGCACTCAGGAGGCAGAGGCAGGAGGATTGCCATGATTTCAAGCTGGGCTACATAGTGAGTTCAGGGCCAGACTACAAAGCAAACTACAAAGCAAACCCTGTGAGAAGAAGGAGAAGTTATGTGACTTGCTTATTGTTCTAGAAGAAAGTTGCAGTACCAGAAACTATACCATGTTCTGATTCTAAAGTCATAATACTTAGTCTTGACTTTGTCTTGCTGCTTTTTGAGTACAAGTTTCTCAAGGTCACAAATATGCATTATCTTCACTAACATCTCTGTATTTTCTGAACAACTGCACACTTAATACACTTATTTTGATAAAACCAAAAGAATGCTAAAGTGTCGATTCCCTTTTCTGATTCTTATTTGTTTTTAGCTTAATACTTTTTTTTTTTTTTTTTTTTTTGCTTTTTGAGACAGGGTCTCGCTTTGTAGTTCAGGCTGGCCCTGACCTCACTATGTAACCCAGGCAAGCCTCCAACTCAGCAATCCTCCTGCTTCTGCCTCCCGAGTGCTGGGACTACAGGCTTAAGCCACCATGCCTGGCTAGCTTAATACTTTTGATTGGCCTGATTATAAGCATGGAGATTATACTTATAGGGAGCTCCAAACAATATTTTAATTCATCACATAATCTTCTCATCCCTCACTTTGTGCTGAGCAGTAGTTTGGTATAATTTGTCGCTGGTCACTTCGTGCCTCAGGGGGGCAATCAAGTGAACCAGATTGCAGAATGTTCAGACATGGATAATCAGACTCCCCTCTCTTTCCCTCTCTCTCTCTCACCCCACCCTCTCTCTCCTCCCACCCCAATATAATTTTTCAGCCAAAAATATTCCTCACTATGCATTTACACAGTGATGCCCTCAGTCAGCGCTGTCTCCAATGAAGAACTTTCCTCACCCGACTTTACAATGTAGACGGTTTCTTAGGCTGTCCCACTGACATGACAAGCTTTCTCGCCTCACCTTGCAGGCACCTTCTGCTTCCCTCCAGCTCCTCCTCTGTCTTCTGAATCTCAGTTGGGAGCTTGGCCCTGGTCCTCCCTGCTCCTGGGTGCTCCCTTCCTTGGTTCTGTTCCAGTTCTGATTAGGCTCTTCATAGACCTGAGCCCTGCCTGGGGCTCCTTCCTGGGACTGAATATTGCTAAGCACCGCCCCTTAATTTGTACCCTGTTATCAGGTGACTCACTAGAACCTGCCATCTTGATTCGAGCCTAGAATGTGAGGAACATGGAGCCCTTTCTGGGAGGAGCAAAGCCACACACTCGTCTGCTCTCCACCACAAGGGCGCGGCTTGTTCCTGCTCTGCTGCATCAAAGCAGCCAAAGGAGCTATTTAGGAATGATACATGAAAAGGTGAATTACAGGTTGTGTGTGTTAATACTGTGAAAGAAATTCCAAGCCGCAGCGAGTGCCAACACTCCATCGATATCCTTGAGGGCCAGATACAGGAGGTACCAGGGGACGGACGGGCAGCACCCTACGGCCTTCCATACACACAAGCCACAGAAATGCCTTCAACAAAAGCACGTGCCCTAAAGTAAATGAAAACTTAGATGTCACTTTTCAGACATAAACAATGGCACAAAAACACCTTGATCTTTTTTTTTATACGTTTCCCAGAGAAATTTGTGTTTCTGGCAAACGCTGTTTAGCGTTTGGGGCTGGAAGTGCTCTGAGACAGGCTGTGTGAGAGGCAGGAAGCAGATGGTGAGTGGGACTCGGGGCACCGACATGTGGCGGGAGGAGAGGACTCGTTTGGCCTGCTGGCTCCAAGCAGTCTTTTGAACTTATCGTTTATCTGTTTGTTATTAAAAATACCTTTAAAGATATTTGGATACAAGTTACACCCTCTTTTTTTACACAAAGGTAACGGAAGCAGAAGTGGAAAGCACCCCTGTATTCTACCCTCACGCGCTGCCTTCCACTCCCTAGAGAATCATTCTGTTTGACTCTCCAGAAGCCAGAATATGAGTCTGTAAAAAGTTTCAATTTTTTTTTTTAACTTCACCATGTTCCACAAGCTCCTCTTTCACTGTCTTTCTTATCTTTGGAAAGAAAAAAACTTCACAAATTTGAAGGTCATTTTCTACTTAAACTGTTACATATACCTCACTCAAGTCTCTCTCTCTCTCTTTTCTTTTTTTTTTTTTTTTTTTTGGCAGTACCAGGGATTGAACTTGGGCTCTTGTGTATCCAAGGTTGGCCCGGGACCACTTGAGCTAAATCTCCAGCCCTCAAATATCTCATTTCATGAGGAATGATCTATCAAATGAGACTGTTTCTCAGTATTCAAAGAAACTCTCAGTGAACCAAATTTATATTACTGAGTTAATTTATTTCTTCACCTAGTATTTATTTAGCCTTTGTGAGGAGTATGACGAGTTACAGGCCTCTGTCATTTGGAGGGTAGATTTGATATTCACTCAGAAACGGACACCTCTTTCTACTTGGAAGTCAACAGGAAATGTTGTCAGTGCTGTGCTATTTTTGTTAATCTTTATTGGTACATTATATGGACACATCACGATTACACTCAACATTGAGAACTTGTACCAGTATATGACATGACTTAATTCTCATTTTTCCCCTTCCCCTACCCACCCTACAATGCCTCGCCCCTATATGCATAAGCTTTGTTTCCTTTCTTAACCATCATTTTTTTTCTCTCCTTGTTACTTATCCCTGAACCCCATTTCCCTTTGAACATTTACTTTTCACAATATCCATCATATATTCTAGAACTCATTTATATCTTCAGTTTCTCATACCAGAGAAAAGATACACTATTTACACATATGCTAATATGCTATTTACACATATGGTATTTATTTCACTTAGGAGTATGTCTTTAAGGTACATCCATTTGAGTATAAATGACTCAAAATTATCATTTTTATGGCAGAGTAATATTCCATTTTATTTTTTAAAAACACACACACACATCTTTATCCATTCTAGAGTTGATAGGTATTTGGGTTGTTTCTGAGATTTAGCTGTCACAAACTGAGCTGCTATAAACATGGTACACACATGTCACTGTAATGTGAATCTTATAATTCTTTCGTGTATAACCCCAGCAGGGGAATAGCAGGGTCAAATGGGACCTCTAGTCCTAGTTTTCTGAGGAATCTCCACAATTATCCCCATAGATGTTGTACCAGTCTACATTCCCACCAACAATGGAGAATCTGTTGCTGGCTAATTTCAAAATAACAGCCATTCTTTGTGTAGTAAGATGAAATCTCAGTGTCATTTTCATCTGCATCTCCTGAATGACCAGTAACATTGAGCATTTCTTCATATACTTCTTAGCTACTTTTACAACTTCCTCTAAAAAGTGTCTATTCATTTCAGATGCCAATTTTGATAAAAAACAGCATGGTACTGGCAAAGAAACAGACCTGAGGAACAGTGGAACATATTAGAAGATCCAGAAACAACTCCAGACACTCTAAGCCACCTCATCTTTGACAAAGGAGCCAAACATCCTCAATGGAGGAAAGATAGCATCTTTAACAAATGGTGCTGAAAAAACTAAGCTTTAACCTGCCCAAGACTGACACTAGATCTATCTCTATCACTGTGTATGAAACTAAAATCAAAGTGGATTAGAGGCCTAAATATTAAAACAGAAACTCTAAACTTGCTGCAAAACAGGTTAGGTAGAACTCTTGGAGACAATGGCTTAGGGAAAGATTTTATGAACAAAACCTGTATAGCACAAGAATTAGCAGAAGAAATCAACAAATGGGATCTCATCTTATTAAAAAGCTTCTGCACAGAAAAAGAAACCACCAGCAGAATGAAAAGACAACCCACAACATGGGGAAAAAATCTTTACCAGGTGTTCCTCAGACAAAGGGCTCCTATCTGGCATACGTAAAGAGCTTAAAAAATCAGCCCTCTGCAAATTTAAAGGTCCAATTCAAAAAAGTACTGAGCTCTTCTTTACTAGATGGTGCTCTTCCTCATAAACCTTGGAAAAGCCTGACAGTCACAGAACTGTGCATACACTTTGGTTATGGCTGGAGCATGGCCTGCTTGTATTCGTAGACTTTGTCCCCATGACCCAGTGTTGGGTTGGCTCTCTAAAGAGCCTGGTAGAAGATGGTTAGGCTATGAGGCACCAGCACTCAGGGTGGATTCAGGCTGGTCTTGGGCAATTAGCTCTTATGGGAGCAGACTATTATAAAGCAAGGCCAACTCATACACTTGGCCCTTTCTACAAGTGGCCCACTGCCACTTCTGCTTCTAACCATGTCATGATGTGGGCCAAGGGTGCTCTCCAAAATGCGGGGGGCATGCCCTTGGACCTCCAGATACATATATACCTGCTTACGACTCCTTGAGTCTTTTTCCATATGACTAAAAGCATTACTGACTGAAACACTTAGTCTATCAATTATGCCTGCCAAGAAATGAAGTCTCTGAGCCCACTGGCCATGACAGGCAGACATCAGAGCATGAATCACGCCACTCCACTGGTAACACAATGATCAGCGAGAAGCAGAAGAACCAAAGATTTCAAGTCACAAGACATGTTATTTTAAATGACTTCTAAAATTACCAAAAAAATTATTCACTACAGAAAAAAATGATTTTTAGATTTTCCATAATGAAGCAAAAAAAAAATGTAATTTGAACAAAATGTTGCCATGAAAAAAAAGGACGATATTGGCCGGGGATTTAGCTCAGTAGTTCTGGCATCTGCCTCATAAGCATGAGATCCTGAGTTCAGTTCCTACTAACCACATACCACAGTGCTGGGCGTGGTGGCTCACACCTGTAATCCCAGCACTCTGGAGGCAGAGGCAGGAGGATTGCTGAGTTCAAGGCTTGCCTGAGCTACACAGTGAGCTCAGAGCCAGACTGAACTACAAAGCAAGACCCTATCTCAAAAGAAAAAAAAAAGTAGGATATTTATGTAACTATGTGGAAAAATTGTGTGGCTATACTCCAGTTTATTTATTTTAAAAAGTTATATACATTACCATGCTACAGAAATATACTCTTTTGATAGTTATACATGTGAAATCTTGAAAAGTCCCCTGTGCCTCAGTTTCCTCATCTGTATATTAAAATTACATTTTTCTCCATCATATATCTACTCCAAATGTTAATAGAATTGATAGATGTAGAACAATCCCTCATATACAATCAACACAATATATTTGTTAATATTAATGTTATTTTTCATTTTTATATACTTGTGTATTTAACAAATATTATGATAAAATTGCTAAAACACTGAGAATAGCCAAAGTAAATTCCTACTCTCAAGAAGATCACATTCTAAGGAAAGAATAATTTTTCTCTTAAAATTACCACAGCAGCTACTTTAAAAAGATACTGTGAGCTAAATTAAATCCCTGCTCTTTTGAGTTGATGGGTACGTGGTCCAGCAAGGGGAAGCTAACTAGCACAACCAGGAATGGCAAAACAATTTACTCAACAAGGAGAGAAAATGGAAGCTCTTCAGTTTGCTTTATGTGATTTCTCTCACCATGGCTGAACATGGGAGCCAGTGTGAGTGATGTCTTCGGATTAGATGGGGAAAGACGCCCAGCAGTGGATGGCAGTATTTCCAAGACAGAAGAGTGACATGCAGTGAAAGAAGCAGGAAGTGATATTCTGAGTATTTATAACGTATTTTGTTATAACTCATCTAGCTGTACACTCAGTTGTCTTCTTCGTCGATCCTCCTTCAGCTCACAAAGCCTCTGATACTGTAACCACAGGTCCTCGGGAGCCAGAGCTCTGGACCTCAGTGCACCTCTGCTCTCAAACACGATGCTACCTAAGAAATGTTTTCAGCACCTGCTATTTTATTTTCTGATAAAACTAAGAAGGTGGGCTAATCGACCAAAGGGGGAGAGTTCATTGTTAGAAAGTTTGAACTTGAAAATGTAGCAAAGGTGGCAGAAACAGATGGCATCCATATTGATTTCTACCTCCAAAAGACAGGCTTTCTAAATATCTCCAGTCCACCAATCACACCCCACCCTCTTCCCCACTGGCAGCCTGTTTCATTAAAAGAGGACAGGTAGCTTCACTCACCTTGGGCTCCGAGAGCTGTCAGTGGGAAACCCAATGAGGAGGAGGGATTAGAAGAGAAGGAGTTTCCAGCTCAGGCATAGACGTGGATACAGAAAGATGACTTTGAGCTGAGAACTTTGGCCCAAATGTGCCTACAATGAACAATCAAGAGACTTCTAATAAAACGAGCTTGCATTTTTTATGAGCCAGCAGCTTTTAATGTGAACCCTAGGGGAATGCTCTGTCAGAAGAGATGGAAAGAATTAAATTTCAGGACCCAGACAGGAGGAGATGAATGAAATGATGCAACCTCAGATTTTTAGAACTGTAACCTCAAGATAAATGTTACAGCAATAGATAAGATTTGTTGCATTTAATCAGGGTGTAGAGAAGCCTTTTATTGGGAAGATTTCCTCTTCTGGAATCTGAGGAATGTTCCCAGGGTGGCCCACAACAAATGATTAAATTCTGCCTTTTGAAGAACCAAAAAAAAATAACTGTTTTGGACACAAAACAATCGGATTACCAAGGGAGAAGGGCTGCCCCCGAGGGACCCTACAAAGAAGGCAGCTTGGTAAATAGGTCCTACCATCTTGTTTAAATTTATTTCAATACTGAAGTGAAAAGTTAGTTGTGTAATGTGGTTTTAATTGCTTTTAGGCATATCCACGCAAGTCCATGTATTTCTCAGACATTCATTATATAACATTCATTATATCAAGGGATTCTCAGCACAGCACTTTGTGGTATCATCAGCGCTTTAAAGATAGGATAACAGCCTCGGGCATTAAATGACTTACTCAAAATTTGATAAATCAGAAGACAGGAGAGTTAAGACTGACACAAGGATTTTCTTATACCCATGCAATTCAGAATACAGGGAAATTTTCCAGGAAGAGCCAGTCATATAGTAGAAACCTATATCTACAGGGGAAACTTTGCTCAATGGATGCTGAAAACCGGACTGGCACCTAACACCCTACTTATGTGCAGTGCCTGTAATTTTTACATTTTGTGATGCAACAGAAAAACTGACATGGATTTCTGTTTTTCTTTTTTGCAAAGAGAAGATTTATGGCCACTGGGAAACCTCCACGTATGATTCTTCCCCTTATGAAGTAGAAAACTTTCATCTACTCACTTTAAAAAGCCTTTTACAGCTGCATATCATTTCCTGAATTTCCAGCCTCACCACTTAGGCACTTTGGGCACTTTATTAAATAGAGAAGGGTCATTTGAACTCAAGTACTGCAGTGCCAGGACTACAAATCCAATAACCATAATGCCACCTAAGTGACGAACTGGAAGACAGCATATTCAGTACAGGTACCCTGGGCCAAAGGCAGTGTAGACAGCTAAGGTAGGAAACAAATTACAGGCAATCAGACAGGGCTAGGTCCTCAAAAAAGCCATTGCAGAAGATGAGAACAGGATACAACAGTGGGTGGAGGCCCATTCATTAAAGGCCAGGCCTCAAGACAAAGATAAAATGATGATGCCTACTTCCCCAGGGATAAACAGTAATGATGAATATTCTGAATAGGCATCAATCACTGGGTGGGGACCAAGACTTTAAGGAAGCACCTTTCTTCTCCACCTGACTTGCTTTCTGATTACATCAATATTACCTATACTTTAATCTCATTAGTTAACCAGTTTTGTCACACCTTATCCCACCTCACCATTTCATACCTACCTTGTGATTTTGCTCTACAGACACTCCCCTGTAAGTAGGGTTCACAGCAACCCACTTCCTGGGTCTCCTTCTATCTGTCTCAGACAAAAGCTACCTTTTCCTCCATAAATATTTCCTGCTCTTCACTTCCATTTTTTTCTAAAATTCCTGTTGCAATTTTAGCAGACACAAACTCAGTACATTTGACATCTATGAGGTTAGCAGTTATAGTATCTCCCCATGTCATTTAGCAGTCCTATATCATCCCTTTATCAATGGGTCAAAGAAGAGCAAATATGTCATTATGTTGCTACCAGCTGTGTGCTACTTAAAACTCATATATTGTTTATTTCTTGACCTTTCTATTTACTATTTTCTATTTACCATTTTCAGAGCAAAACTGACCATGGATGAAAACAGTGGAAAGGTAACCCACCATTAGAGGGAGTACTACATACTATATCTTGAAATTTTTTTAAAAAATAATTATCTTACTTGAACCACTTTGATCTACATGTCCCTTTTCATTTCTGGATTTGGGAAATTTTCAGCTTCACCATTTCCTCCCTCTTGGAATACATCAGTCATGTTGGATGATGTGTCACCATAATGACCTCATTCTGATTACTCCTGGAGAAATTCTATTTTCAAACAAGGTCCTCTTTCAGGTATCAGGTCTTCGGACTTCATATCCTGTGCTCACAGTTTAAAACACAGTGTTATGCTGCATTTTTTTTTTTTTTGCTTTTTTTTGAGACAGGGTCTCGCTTTGTAGTTCAGGCTGGCCCTGAGCTCACTATGGTGCTCAGGCAAGCCACCGCGAACCCAGCAATCCTCCTGTCTCTGCCTCCCGAGTGCTGGGATTACAGGCGTGAGCCACCCCGTCCGGCATTGTGGTATGCGGCATTGATTGTTGGTGGGCGTGAGTCTCCACGCCCAGCATTATATGTGGTTACTGGGAATCGAACTCAGGACCTTGCGCTTGCAAGGTAGGCGCCAGAACCACTGAGCTAACCCTCCGGCCCCTATGCTGCAACTATTACCTTCCTTCGGCAGAAAATGCAAGAGAAGTCCAGAAGAACAGATAGAATTCATATTGATCTTTACCATAAACAGAGCTCTATATGATTTTCTAATTAACTGCTTTATTATACATAATGTTCAAAATTATCAACAAATGATTATGGCTTGGTACTTAAGTCTAAATTGAAATTTGTCTGCATGCCAAATAAAACAGCAATCTACTACTCTCTGACACACTACAGAAATTCTCAGATGCTACTTTAGGCAATGCCAAAATGAGCTATTAATTTATCTTCAATTATCATAAAATAAATTATTTGACATGTTAGAGTATGTTTTACTACAAGCGACAAAAATCCTAATTCAACCAGTCTTAAGCAATTAGCAAAATCTATTAGTTTACTTAAAATTCTGAGGAATACAGAGTGATAAAGCTGGTTAGGTTTTGTTTGTTTGTTTATTTGTTTGACAAGGTAGTCTGTAGTTCACTCTGTAGTTCAGGCTGGCCCTGGGCTCACTATGTAGCCCGGACAAGCCTCGAACTCAGCAATCCTCTTGCCTCTGCCTCCTGAGTGCTGGGATGACAGGCTTGAGCCACCATACCCAGCACTGTGGTATGTGGTACTGATTGCTGGTGGGCGTGAGTCACCAAGCCCAGTATTGTTGTAAGTGGTTACAGGGAATCAAACCAGAGACCTTGTGCTTGCTAGGCAGGTGCTGGAACCAATGAGTTAAATCTCCAGCCCCCTTGGTTAGGTTTTATAAGCTTTAAAATGTACAATTTGTGTGACCCTGCACTGTGTTCTGTGTTCAGTGCCAGTAGCTTTGGGAATCTCTACTCTCCTTTGCTCATTGAAAAGCCAAGGAGGAAAGACATTTCCCAAAAATTATCTCAGAGCTGTTCAGAATTATCCTTCTAAGAAACTTGAAACCCTACTCATTCATACTGTAGTAGGTAAAATTGGGTCTCATCTATGTTTTAGCACCAATAACTGGTCAAAAAAAATAGATGTGTTATACCCTTAAACTCTGAGACTAGAGTAGTAGTATCAGAGCACAGAGCCACAGAGCACAGGTGAGCTTGACAGCTTAAAGAAAACTAAATGAGTTTCTGAAGTATTGGGACTATATATTATGAGATGCTTCTGTAACCATCAGGGCTCAACCCATAGGATGTGTGTGTGTGTGTGTGTGTGTGTGTGTGTGTGCATGCACACACACATACACACACACACACACACAAGATGAAGGGAGAAAGTTGCACGTATTATAAAGAATTTGCCTGTGGAGTTATCGAGGCTGGTTTAGCAAGCTAAAAGTCTATAGAGAAAGTCAGAAACAGAAGATCATGAGCGATCTGAAACTCTGAACAAGGGCCGTATCTCTAAATTTAGCAAAAAGCGACCTCTGTTTTTAAGAAGCTCACCAGACTGGTTAGCCCCACTAGAATAATATTTGTTTTGAGCTTAAATTCCTGTGATTGGGGACCACAACAACACTGGGAAGACCCCTTCAAAGCAACAGTCTATGGGTCAACCTAGCCAAGGTCATATATCAAAAAGCGATCCACAGCCAGGTGTTGTAGTGCACACCTATCATCTCAGCTGCTAGGAAGACTGAGGTGGAATGAGAGGACTGCCTGGGCCTGTGAGCTCAGGGCCAGCATGGGACACATAGTGAGGCACCATCTCAGAAACAAAAAAGAGGAGAAGCACGAAGCCACCACAGTCCTTGGATAATTAGCTCACTATTCCCCTGGACCGCACTCCTGTGTATAATTACATAAGGTAGAAAGAAACTTCTACACTGTGAAACCCCTTTTATTATTTGACCATTTATTTTGGATTTAGGCAAAATGAACCCCAACTACTAACAGGAAGAAACAACATTCCCTAAGGTGGGACAAAATTCAAACAGCTTCTCTTCTTTATTGCCAAAACAATATTCTAGCATCAATGGAGGTGACAATGAATAAGAACTTAGGAATTTTCAACTGAATTAAACTATACTTTTAATATTTCACAGGTTGAAACAGAGTCTAAACGTTGAAAAGAACATGCCATTTATTAAGTTCATCTGTTGGACTGTGTCTAAAAATAAAAAGGACACTAATACAATTCCTCTAACTTAAAGAGCAGTTAACTCAATTGATGTTGAAAAGTTCAAATTATTCTGCATGGCCAGTAACCCTCCCTTACCGGAGTCAGTAATATTATTAAGACAGAAGCCACTTAACAGAAATTAAGTGGGCTTGCCAGAACTCAAACAAAAGAGAGCTTTTAATTTAACATAATCAGGCAAAGTAAAAGATTCATTCCTTTCTTGATAACACAATAGCTACAAATGTTTGCTAAATGTTAATTCTGTAACTTTCAGTTTTCGGAAAATAATATCACTGAAACCAAATTATATGATAGACAATGAAGAAATACCTGGAAGAAATGGAAACAAAAGCCAAGTCTTGGCAAGTCTCTTTTGCGTGACATTTCTAGAAATCCAGAGTTATATTTCTACTTCCATCAGATTGTCTAGAAACAAACAAAAAAAGTCTTTCCTTAGCTCCAACAGCTGATGTCTCAGTAAGTGTTTGAACCCAATGTTCTCCATTCATTTTAGGAGCAAAATATTTCACTTTGCTGACCTGTTCTAATCAGGTTTCTCTGCATGTCTGATTTCCTGAAAATGTGATCATAATCATAGAACTGATTTTTTGAAAGTTGTACCTTTTGGTGTTTTTATGAATTGAAGGAATTACATCATTATTAAGCAAACTTGATGTGATTCATTCCAACTTTTGCTTCATGGTGTAGTTTGGTCAGCATCTCTCATGACAAAAGAAAACCAAAAGATTCAGTGTAAAACTGAATTTGACAAAAGGGAAAGGAATTTATTGTGACTACATATTAAAGTGAAGTATACCATTAGAAACCACTGGCCATTCAGGAAGTCTCCAGAAAGTGAAATGTTGTGAGTCGCATATAACAGGACCTTGTAACTAAATGAGGAGAGGCGCCCTGACACTAGTCCTGACACTGTCCCCTGTAAATGTCAATCAACTGAAAATCTATGTCCAACTGTTATGCACAGAATGTCCTGATGTCCAATTTGTGTTTTATTGTTAATTTCTTAACAACAGTCTCACTTGAACATGAAAGACTTGGACATGAAGAACCCAGGGTAAATGCATCCTGAAACAACATGTGCACATCCTGGAAAAGTGCTGTTTTCATCTTCTCTTTGCAGCAGAAGCTACAAATGTACCCTCTCTTAAACCACAAGACGCCACCGGTATCTAAAAAATATTACAATCAAGCTTTCGATGTAGAATGTACATATTTTACACAAAATGTATAATAAATTGGTTGTTCTATGTCCCACTTGGCCCTAAAGTTTTTGACTCATAACACAATAGTGGTTTTTTAATTGGCCTTTGAGGGAGCTTGAAATTTTCAATGCTTGCATTGGCCTTTTTAATAGTATCAGTAAATATGTATGGTTCAAAGCCTGAGGACAATTTTTGTTAGGGTAAACTAATTCTTTTCTGTGTAAAAATTGTGATTTATCTGAACAGAATTTATTTAAACTGACAGGTTATTCTGGAAAAAAAAAAAAACAGAGAATTTTCTATCATTGTAGGTATCCAGAAGTACAAAGTAAATGCAAAAGCAAAAAAAAAAAGACACACACAAAATGAGAATATCACATGTAGACATCCTTATAGCTCCTACCAGTCATATTCTTACAAGTACAAAAAACTAGATAAATTAAATGAAAGTTAATGTTATTATTTATTTATTTTTAGGCAGGGTCTCACTTTGTAGTTCAAGCTGGCCCTGAGCTCACTATGTAACCCAGGCAAGCCTCGAACTCACAGCAATCCTACTGCCTCTGCCTGCTGAGTGTTGGGATGACAAGCATGAACCACCACGCCCAGCTATTTATTGTAACTAAAATAATAATGTTTCTGTTCTTTGTCCCATGCTACAAAGAAAGATGGCCAAGGTCCGTCCAGCCCAGGCAGGGTGTAATCTAATCCAGCCCCTACAGCTCTATGCATCTTCTTTGGGGCACAAGGGGCAAGAGAGTCCACAGGATTCAAGGGTTCAAGGAAATAGACTGGAGATTCGACAGCCAGGAAAAGAAGGAGGGAACTGGGAGGGAAACAATCAGAAGTACCGGAAACGGTGCGCAGGCTACAGCCATGCAGTGGAAACCCACTACCACAGACATGGCATCACAGAGAGCTTCTCCCGCCTCCACTGGACGGCTGGACTGTCGCTGCGGTGGGACCACAGCACAGTAACAAAAGATCACAGCGGAAAGAACCGAGACACAGACTTTCTGCAAGGGCCCAGGAGACTTAACAGAAGAACAGACCTAAGAAGAAGCATATTTAGAGAAAAACAATCAATGGTATTTACGGCGATGTAGTTAGAACATTAAACAAAGCTGAACACAAAGCCAGATTGGCATAAATCCTCATCCTACCAGCCTATTCACTTCAGTTTCTGTAATCCAGTGCCATGCGGCTGAATGTTGTTTAAAAAAAAAACAACAACAACAACAACAAAGGAATCACAGAGCATAACCAAAGGAAAGAAAAACTGCAGTCCAAAAAATACAAAGCAGTCATCAGAACTGTACTTAGTTATGGTAGAGATGTTGGAATTACCAGACAGGGAGGAAAAAAATTATGATTAACATATTTGGTACTCTAATGGAGAAAGCTGATAGCATAGAAGAATAGATGAATAATGGGAGCAGTAAAATGGAAACTGTAAGAAAAAATCAAAAAGAAATGCTGGGAATGAGAAAATTAACAAAAGTGAGAAACACCTTCCATGGTGCACATACATGCTCATGGACAAGGAAAGAGGCTGAACTTCTCATTGGGGACCATGTATGCTAGAAGATGGTCCATAAAATACCCCAAGTGTCGAAAGAAAGAAAAACTGGAATTCTACATCCAGCCTAATTTCTCTTTCTAAACAAAAGAGAAAGAAAACTTAAAACTGAAAGAATTCATACTCAGCAGACCTCCCACACAAAAGCCTTCAGAATGACAAATAATGATATACTATGTCCAAAATGTATCTCGATAAAGTAGGGAAAAACAAAAGGAAGGAAAAAATGAGAATAAAATAAAACAGAAAACTGGGTAGGGGGAAGGTACAACTTGAGCCTAAATAAGTGGAAGAAAATGAATACAAATGAGAGGAAAATCAATGAAATTGAAAAGGAGACTTCCATGGAAGACAATCAATTGAAACAGGATCAGGTCATCTTTCGAAAAATCTCTACTTGAAATGTCTTTAGTTGGGTTATCCAACAAAAAGAGGGAGCATTCAACTCACTAAGCTCAGTGGAAGCCGTGTTATTTCATTACTCTCCTGAGCATCAGGATGTTAAAGGAACACGATGGACAGCATTAAACCCAGAAATATCATGAGAGGACGAAATGGACAAAATCCTTGAAAGCCTCAAACGGCCCAACCTTACACCAGAAGAGCATCTCAATGCCCAATGTTTATTCAGGACAATCAATTGATATTTACATTTTTTGAAAAGAAATTTCTAGGCTCATACTGTTTTCATATGAATTCTGTGAGACACTTAGTGAATAACTAGTATCAGTTTTTCAAACCGAAATAGAAAATACAGCAACAGGAGTAAATTCTCTATAAGACATTCTATAAAGCCAATATTATGTGTAAAAAGAAAATTACAAGAAATAAAGGACACAAGCCAGCATGTTAAATGTAAAAAGTCTCAGAAATACTAACAGGCAAAATCCAATGACGTATAAAAATACACTTGATAACCAGTGAGGGTTGACTCCATATATGCAAGACTATTTAACTTACAGAAATTGAGCAGAAAAAGGAAACTCATCTGTTCAAATTAATACATGACAATAAATGACAACAAAATCTAGTAGCCACTCATGATAAAACATGCAGGAAAATGTGATGCTTAAAAGAAAATAGGAAACAAAGCTTATGTGTATACAGGCTAGGGGGTTGCAGGATGGGCAGAGGAATGGGAAAAAAATGAGAATTAAGTCATGTCATATACGAGTACAAATTCTCAATGTCGATTGTGATCATGATATGTATATAAAATGTATCAATAAAATCAATTAATTTTAAAAAACACTATGTGAACCAGGAATAGAGAAGAACTTCTTTAACCTAATAGAAAACAACTATAAAGTACTAAAAGCTCACATCACAATCAGTACTACCAGATCTTTTCTTTGATATGAGCACCTGTAGATTTAAATGAGTTCTAGAATGTATGATAGTTTTTGTAAAATAGGCAATTTCCAAAGGAAATCTGGTGTGGGAACATAATGAGGGAAAGGAATAAATATGATTCTGAAAGAAAAATAAAAGAGCATGTATATAGGGGGTGAGGGTGGGAGTGGGGGTGGGTAGGGATGTGGGTAAAAATGAGAATGAACTTGTGTCATATACTGGTACAAATTCCCCATGTTATGTGTGATTGTCAGCTGTATATAAAATGTACCAATAAAGAATTCAGCTTTTAAAAAGTCACCACAAACAGTGTAGAAGGGTTCCTTTCTCCCCACAGCCACGCCAGCATTTATCGTTGGTTGACATTGTGATCGCAGCCATTCTTTGTGGAGTGAGGTGGAATCTCAATGTTGTTTTCATTTGCATCTCTCGAATGACCAGAGATGTTGAGCATTTCTTCATATGTTTCTTGGCTGCTTTGATTTCTGCCTCTGAGAAGTGTCTGTTCATTTCAGTTGCCCATTTTTTAATTGGGTCTTTAAACTTGGGGAGGCTGATCTGTTT
>PVIC010001656.1:0-26097 GCA_004025085.1 Thryonomys swinderianus | reverse complement strand
TAAGCTTTTCAGTAGGATGAGATCCCATTTGTTGATTCTTTCTGCTAGTTCTTGTGACAGCTTTTATAGAGTGGAGTATTTCTATAGGAAACTTGGTGTGGGAATATGATGAGGGGAAGGAATAAATATGATACTGAAAGAAAATAAAAGAGCATGTATAAGAGGGGAGGAGGGGGGAGTGGGTAGGGATATGGGTAAAAATGAAAATTAACTTGTGGCATATACTGGTACAAATTTCCCAATGTTATATGTGATTTTGAGATGTATATAAATTGTACCAATAAAGAATTCAATTAAAAAAAAAGTCACCACAGTAAGTATTATCTTTTCAAAAACTTGTCCCTTTGCAACATGAGAAGCATCAGATGCCAGATTACTAGCTGTTCTGCAGGATTCCTGACCTGGAATCCTCAAGATAATCCAATCATAATAAAATAAGGAAAAACTACAAAGCGCATAGTAGGACAAGTGGATGCTACAGAGATTTGACAACTAAATGCAGCTTGGTAATTCTGCATTGCATCCCAGAACAAAAATAAGATAATAATAGAAAAAAATTAAAGAACATACAGTATTTGGACTTAAATCAATAGCAATATATGAATGTCATGCTTCAAATTTTAAAAATGTACAACAGTAGTACATGATGTGACAGAGGAAGGAAATGACTAAGAGCTATACAGGAACTTCTCAAACTCATTTTTCAGCCTGCATATGAACCTAAAATTCTTGAAAACTAAAAGTTTATTTCAAAAAAAAAATATTGTCAATTACCTTTGACTAAGAAAAATTTGGAATAGAAATATATGGAAAAACTAGAAGATAAATTTTCCGTGTTGGGCTGAGGATTTAGCTCAGTGGTTCCAGCATCTGCCTTCCAAGTGCAAGGTCCTGAGTTCAATCCCCAGTAACTACATACAACGATACCAGGCATGGTGACTCATGCTCACCAGCAATCAGTACCACATACCACAATGCCAGGCATGGTGGCTCACACCTATAATGCTAGCACTCAGGAGGCAGAGGCAGGAGGATTTCTGTGAGTTTGAGGCTTGCATGGGCTACGTAGTGAGCTCAGGGCCAGCCTGAACTACAAAGCAAGATCCTGTCTCAAAAAAAAAAAAAAAATCCATGTCATTTATCAAAAAGCTGTACCTTATTTAGAAAATAAAAATTAAAAATCAGTTTCCCTGTTCTATATGTTCAAAAAGTTGAAAAAGATCTTGTGACAGTCTAGGATAGCTTGAGGGCCCCGGAAGATGCAGAAAAATAAAACAAAACTAAAAGACAGAATCTTTCCACAATTCAAACAATAGGATCTTCCTCCCCCCTCCTCTCTCCCTCTCTCCTTTAATACCAAGATAAGTTCACACAGTCAAAACCTGCCAAATAAATAGGGTCCATCCACAAATAATGAAAGTGAGCAGACCAAAGAGAAGAGTCAGAATTTCAAGAGTTTGAAATTTATAGAAATGAAAGGGGAATAGGTTTATTTAAACATTAAGAAAAACATGTGGAAATAGAATATATAATTTGAAAAGAATATGCAGATGGAATGTAGAAAATAAATACTAAAATGCAAAACAAATGGCTACATTAAATAGCAGATGTTACCCAGCTAAAAAGGATTTGTGCAGAAGAAGATAAAAATGAGGAAAATATGCAGATGCAACAAAGAGGGATAAAGCATATCATATACAAAAAACTTTAAATATATTTGTATATAAATGATAAACTGAGAAGAGCTAACATACACAAAATACTAAAGAGGAAGAGAACATGGCACTACAAATAGTAATACAAAAGATAATACCCCCAAAATATTGAGACTATAAAAGTTTTAAATCCTGAATATCAAGAAAAATACATTGCAGAAATGTTAAATGAATAGTCTTCAACTAGACATACAATGAAACTACAGAAATTTAAAGGAAAAGAAAAATTAAAAGTAACTGGACAATACCTCTGTATGCAGAAAACCAACATGTTAATGGAAAATAATTATGAACTAGAAAGTCCATACCCAGTGAAAGCATTGTGAAAGAATTAGAGTGAAGGGCCAGAGATTTAGCTCAGGGGTGCCAGCGCCTGCCTTGCAAGAGCAAGGTCCTGAGTTCAATCCCCAGTAACCACATACAATGTTGGGCGTGGTGACTCACACCCACCAGCAATGAATACCACATACCACAGTGCCAGGCGTGGTGGCTCATGCCTGTCATCCCAGCACGCAAGAGGCAGAGACAGGAGGATTGCTGAGTTGGAGGCTTGCCTGGGCTACACAGTGAGCTCAGGGCCAGCCTGAACTACAAAGCGAGACCCTGTCTCAAAAAAAAAAAAAAAAAAAAAAAAAAAAAAAAAAAAAAAAAAAAAAAAAAAAAAAAAAAAAAAAAAAAAAAAAAAAAAAAAAAAAAAAAAAAAAAAAAAAGAATTAGAGTGAAAAAGTAATATCTCTACCTAGATAAATTTTTCACCCAAAAATTTATGTTGAATAATATTAAAGGATTCATTTCAGCAAATAATAAGGAAATCCTAAGAGAGAAATGGAACTGAAGCAATGATGAGAATACTTTTCTCAAGTAAGATATTGAGGGATTGTGGGGACTTGGAAAAGCACTGAGTGACTAATTAGAGACCTTGTTGAGTTATGGATGAAGATTAAAGAAGTACAGTTAGCCGGGCGTGGTGGTGCACGCCTGTAATCCCAGCACTCGGGAGGCAGAGACAGGAAGATTGCTGAGTTCGAGACTTGCCTGGACTACATAGGGAGCTCAGAGCCAGCCTGAACTACAAAGCGAGACCCTGTCTCAAAAAAAAAAAAAAAAAAGAAGTACAGTTATCCATTAAAAGAGCATCAAATGTATAGGCCTGTAGTTTCCAGAGAAACAGAACCCACTGAAATTGTTTGTGTATGTGTGTGTGAACAACTGCGATTAGAGAGATAGAAAGATGGAAGGAGACAGACAGAAATTTTAGGAATTGACTTAACTGATTGTAGGTGCTCAGAAGGTCCAAAATCTTATGGGATAGATCAGCCCAGGTAGAGACTCAAGTGCAAGCTCCAGTTTGAATCTAAATATCATCTACTGGCTAAATTCTTGTTCCAGGGAGATCAGACATTTGACTGATTATAGGAGACCCACATGCATGAAGAAAGGCAATTAGCTTTATCAATATCCACATATTTAAATTCTACTCACATTCCATCCAACAACTTCAGAGAAATATCCAGAATAATGTTTGATCAAGTATCTGGGCACCGTGACCCAGTGAACTGGCCCTACAAAATTAACAATCACAATGCCCAAAGTTTTAAAGGACAAAAAAACAAAACAAATAAACAAACAAAAAACTCACAAATGTTAATTCAAGGAGAGATAGGAAATTAAGAGATAAATAGGAAGTTGTGGGGAGACGTGGGCTAGAGGGACTAAATTTGAGTGTAATAAAGAAGAGATCTTGGGTCTTGGGTCTTGCCTCTGGAAAGCCAGGCTAGACTTTAGAGCAAAGTCTGCAGGACAATTAAGAGCAAGTTACTCTCAGAGATGTTTGCTTTGGCCATTGTGTCCACTCTGCCTTCGTAAGATTGCTTAAACTAGGCCCACATATCTCACATAATGATTCATCCATTCTGAACTTGGCCACTCACTATGACACATGTACAATAGGTTGACAGTGCTTGTCTTCTCCATCTTTGTTCTCATGTCCTGAGTTAGAAATCATTCCTATAAATTAATTTACTGGAAAAAAATGGAAATCAGTAAATTTCCTGTCTAGCAAAATTGAGACAAATACAGTCATCTGAAAACCCTTCTTTATACACACAACTAGATCCTGAATAAAGTATACTTTTTATTGTAGTTCCATACTTTCAAAAAGTAAAAGAAATCTGCTAGGACCACCCACATGCATTCCATTTCAAGAAAGCAAACTTGAGTAAAAAATGGTTAGCAGTAAGCACACTTAGAAGGAGGCTTTGAAGGGTAAAAGACTAAGCAAGGGTACAAAAGAAAAATAATAAGAGCTGAGCGTGGTGGCTCACGCCTGTCATCCCAGCACTCAGGAGGCAGAGGCAGGAGGATTGCTGAGTTCGAGGCTTGCCTGGGCTACATAGTGAGCTCAGGGCCAGCCTGAACTACAAAGCGAGACCCTGTCTCAAAAAAGAAAAATAATAAGAGGTGAGCGGCAATATGAAAAAGTACCACGTGGGGCTTCGATTTTAGGCCAAGAATCTTCAAAGGGAACTTAACTGATACAAGGTTGTCAGCACCTCTCTTACGGGAGGAAATAGACATTAAAATTGACCAACAAGGAACTCAAAACTGAAGCTCCACAGAACGAGATTTTTGAATATTAAACAACATGTAATACAGGAGGGGTTTCCCTGAGAAGAAGAAACCACATGACATGAGGACTCATTTTGGGGTCAGAAAGAATATGTGGTTCAGGAAGAGGAATCCTCAGTGGAACCTATGGACTCACTAAGTTAGTAAGGCACAGATTGGAGTTTGAAGTACCTGTGAGCACATAAATTTGTGTGACTAAATATCAGAATTAAGGGAAAAACATGGAAAAGGAGCTCCAGAAATCTTCATTTCCATGAATCTGTGCTGGAATCTAAAAATTTCTAGAAATTGCTTCTTATGTGGAATCATGAAATTTCCATCCACTGAGGACAAAGGATCCTATCTGGACATCAGTGGTATTCAAAAGACACATCTTTGCATCTTACTAGTGGGACTTGGCTAGTTCTAGAGAAAAGACTTGAAACACACTAGCCACATATTAGTTCAAAAGTAAAAAGTTAAGGCAAATATAATTTAGCTGACTGTCAAAACAAATTCCAAAACTCCTTAAAGTAAAATCTAGCATAAATTAAAAAATTAGAGAATCCAATTGTCAATAAAATCCATAGACATGTGACAAAGCATTTGACTATTTTTCTTCTATCTTCTCAGAAGAGTTAGTCATTATTTACAATGATACCTGCACACCCATGTTTATAGCAGCACAATTTATAAAAGCTAAATCCTGAAAATAGCCATATGTTCATCAACAGAAGAATGGATTAAAAAATGTGATATTATATACAGTGGAGTACAACTCTGCCATTAAGAGCAAGAAATTTTAAATCTTTGTATATAAAGAGATGTACTTCAAGACCATACTAATTGTTGAAATAAATGAGACACACTACTGTGTCCACTGTATCACCAAATATAGTCACATGGAGGGCTAAGATTTCTACACAAGAATTTGGAAGGAAGACCATCCATAACACAAAAATATATTAAACATAAAAATATTGAAAATGATGTCATACAATCAACACAAAGAAGAAATGGTGATACTAGTAATATTAAAGGTAGTGTATTTCTGGGCAAGAGTTATTGTGAGATAAAAAAGGACTTTTCATAAGAGAAAAAACTCAATTCATGGCAAATAATAAATTATGCACATGATTAGTTTTTTAAAAAATCAAGAAAGCTGACCGAAATAAATGGAAAACAGATAAAGCTCCAGAGTTTTACTGTGAGATTTTTTAACATATCTCTCTCATAACAGAATAAGAAAACTGAAAATCTGCAAGAATATAGAAAACTTTAATACTACACGGACATTGGTATTTATATAATACTCCACCATACATAAGTGCAAACATATTGATATAAAATGCACTAAGAATAGAAAATTAGGAGGACCATAGAGAATTACTTTAAAAAATTGGTGAAGGATGAAATCACGCAGAGTGGATTCTTTGATCATGTGACATTAAATTAAAAATCCATACGAGCAATTTATTTGAAAAAATTATCATGGTATATGGAAATTACACAGCTTTCCCATTTTAAAAACACAGTGCTAATAGAGCAATGATAAAAAAAATCAGAAAACATTCTACCATATTGGTTAAAAAGCAGCTCTTATCATTATTCGTGGTATGTAGCTAACTAAAGCTTTACTGACCAAAAGATAGGTAATAACAAAGAAAATTGTAAACAAATAAAATAGATAATGATAAAGAAAATATGTAATTTTTTTTTAATTTACATGAATCCTGGGCTGGGGATATAGCTCAGCAACATAGCACCTGTCTGGAAAGGGTGAGGTCCTAAATTCAATCCCCAGTAGAAGCAACCCCCCAAAATTTACATGAATCGACAAAACTATTAAAAAAAAAACAGGTAGACAATTTAAGAAAAGCATGTATATTCTTCAACATGTTTTATTTGCAATGTTTGCTATATATAATGGCCACATTTAATATGGGAGGACCATTCACATACATAGCACATCTAAATTACATTTACTTCCCCTTCCACTTCCCCTCTCCCAGTGCTAAGATTTCCTCGCTATTGTAAACACTTGTTTCTTATTATCTATGTTTTATTTTACTCCTTATTTGTTCTTTGGGTTTTTCATATAAGAGGAACTATATAACATTTAAGCTAATGTGTCTGATTTGTTTCACTTAACATTATGGTGTCAAGGTGCATCCATTTCCTACAAATGATTTAAATCCCCCCTTCTTTATAGCAGAGTAATACTTCACTATGTATACATACCACCTTTTCTTTATTCCTTTATCTGGGATGGACATAGAGGCTAATTCCAAAGTCTAACTACTAAGAGGAATTGTTCTGCTATAAACATGATGTCTTTAACTCTTTAGGCAAGGTACCAAGAAATGTAATACCTGGGTTGAATGAATTTCTAGTTTTATTTTTTGAAGAATTTCCATACTAATTTCCATGGTATTTATTCAAAGTACATTCATTCATACCAACAATATGGAAAAGTTCTTTTTCCCCACTACCTTGTCATCAATTGTTATTTTATTTTTTGATAAAACTCAAGTCATTTAAAGAATCTTAGAGAATTGTAGATAAATTCATGTGCCTTAAGACCACAATATCAAGTGACATACATCAGACACACAAACTTAAATGCCACGTGGTTTCTCTTACACAAGAAATACAATTTGTAAATGAAGAACAAAATGATAGATAATATGAACTAGCAAAAAATTTTTTTTTCAAATTGGAAGAACAAGAAATAGAGAGGGGATGAGAGAGGGAAGGAAAAGGAAATAAAAATAGTTACAGGAAAGGTCTTTATTTATCCATCTATTTGAAAGACAGTTTTGCAGGATATATTGATCTGGTTAGGCAGTCAATTCCCTCTAGGACTTGAAAACACTCATTACAAGTTGTCCTGGCCAGTAAATTTTGGGCGGAGAAGTCTGCTGTAGTCCTCTGGGGTTTGCTTTTTGCAAGTGATTTATTGTTTGTGTCTAATAGCTTTTAAGATTCTACCTCTCCGTTGGACTTTTGTGACTTTGAATCCAATGTGTCATGGAGTTCTTTTCTGCTCATGGCTATTTGGTTTTCTACCATTCTTGAACTGTCTTTTCTGTTACGCTTTCTGTGAGCACATTTTTATGCCGTGTGTGGTCTTTTATTTTTCCCTAACTTCAATTAACCTTAAGTTAGTCTTCTTTGAGTCACCTAGAAGCTAGTACATCCATTTACCTCGATGTCTCATTGCTTACAAGGTATCTCTGAGTGTATGCACACCTGCATCAGCCTTTCTGCTGATTCTGACACACTGTCCTCACACTCATCACTTGTGGTGGTTCCTCCTTGAGTAGAATTTTTTTACTTCCTGGGTTTATACTTGCTAATTTTCACAGGCTAATTCTTTGTTAAACTGGCCATTAACATTTGGATATACTTTGGTTAGCTCAGCTAGATATTATTCATATCTTCTTTAAGTTCACTCATCAATTTTTTAAACTCATTATCTTGTTAATTGTGTCATCCTTAATCTACTTTTCATTTCTTCTTCATCATTTTGTATAATTCAGAACTCTTAATGTTCTCCCCACTGATGCTCGTTAGATCAGATTTGTGGAAGTAGACAGTCTGGAAATATCGTGTTGACATTTTCTAATTTTTCAATTTTGTTGTTGTTGCTGGTCCTGCTGCTGTTCTGTGAGTTAGGGATCAGTTACAATGAACAGACTGTTGCTACTGTAGAGATATATTAAATCACCATAGAAGTCCCTTGATTCTATGTTTTGATATTTGTCTACCTCTTTGAACTATTCGGTTTAATAGTTTGGGACCTGTCGACTCTGTTGCAAGAAGAGAATCTCTACTGCTTAACTCAGTGTCAACAGATCCAACCTTACATCAGTCTCATATGTTAAAATTTACTTTTAGCAATTTCATTTTTTTTTTACCGGTGTCCCATAAAGACTGTACTGTACTGGTACTAACAGACAGATTAGGATATAGAGGGAGGGAGGAACAAAGAAGAGAAAAAGGAATTGGTTAAATCAGTGAGAAAAAGCACAGATATGAGAAATACCAATAAGTGAAAAACAGGAAATCAGAGTCTGTTGGAACTACTTTTACAGATGGAGTAAAGAGCAACTGTTAAAGGAATTCCACAGAACATTTGTGAGTGGAAGAAAGGATACATAGAGAGGGAAATATAATTAGAAATTGAGGGAATTTGTGAAAATGTCAGTTCCTATTGATTTTGTTGAAATCTATATAATCCTAATTAAATTTATTCTAGACTTTGTTGAAAATCAACACATTGTACAGAATATCAAAATATTTAAAATGAAATCTGAAGAAACAGTTATCCAAAAAATACTATAAAGAAAAATAAAATAGTACTCAGGATAAAAGTATGACTTCAGTTCTCATATCAGAAAATAGTTAAGACTAGAAATTAATGAGCCAAATGCATCAGAAAATTTTATGTTTTTGAACCTGAAAATGATTCTTAAATAGTTATCAACTAACTAAAGAATATTTCCCAAAAAAGACCAATAAAAGAGAAAAATCTTCTGACAAGATTGACTAACAAAAAAATGCAATGACAAAAATGACTCAAAAGACAAGATTCAGCAGTACCAAAGGTTGAAAATGAAATTATTAAAAAGTTCTAGAACTAGTAACTGTGAAAACATAAGTGATTTTTGACAAAATTTCTCAAAAATAACTGATATTTTAACAATTAACTGGATCAGTAATAGGAATTTGTTCTCAAAATAAACTCCAAACCTGTTAGCATTTATAGATGAACTATATTAATGTTTACGTAATAGATCATAGTGACAGAAATTGTCTCTCACAACTTTAAAGCATATCAATGTAAGTGAAGATAGTGACACTTCTAGAGTATAGAACAGTTCTATAAGAATATCAATTATTCTAAAATTTAAAATTGCAAACTAATGCCAATCAAAATGTAAACAGATTACTTAAATATAATTATTTAATTATTTGAAAACTATCATCTAAACACATCCACAGAAGAATAATGAGGTGATATTTGTCTATCAAGAATTAAAATTTGGAAGCTGGAGATTTAGCTCAAGTGGTACCACACCTGGCTTTCAAGCACAAGAGCTTGAGTTCAATCCCAGGTACTGCAAAAAAAAAAAAAAAAATTAAGATTTGGTCTAAGAAGATAATTAGACATTAATTCAAGGATGAAAATTAAGCATAAACAATAAAGTACCCCAAAATATAGCCAGCTAAACTGTAAAACCCCAGAGAATAGAAAAAAATGATCCAATAACATATAAAAATAAATTCTTATTCCATACCACATACACGACTCATTCTCAGTGAATTAAAAGTTTTGACTTAAATGTGAAAAAGTTTTAAATCTTTTTGTAATGAACTGTAGGAGAAGACTTTTATGCCTTTGCATTGAATTTATAGATAAGATAAAAAGGTAACTATATATAAAAGAAGATGGATGGGATTTGGGGCTTGCTGAAGAGAATGGCCATAGATTTGTCCCAGTCTTAGAGTATTTCCTTCAAAAACAGAACTGAATGTAAAACAAAGAAAAAAATATATATACATCATCATATTTCCCAAAAGCACTTCTGCCTCTCATTCAGAAACACAGTTTGAACGAACATCATTCATAACCTTACTACTGAGAACTGAGTTCACTTCAAATTCAGAAACTTTTGAACTCATTATAAAAATAAGGTCACAGATCAATCAGGCATCTCAGTCAAAAGACAGAGAGATGACAAGAATCTACCCTTTTACCCGTGCCAGATGCAAGCAGACATCAGAACAGTTCATTTAGAGTAACTAAAAAGTCATTAACATAGAGAAAGATTTTTTTTTTGCCACCTAGACATCAGAAAGAAGTGTAAGAACTCTTTATAATATGTATCTGAATATGGAGCAGTAGCCATGTGGAACATTATTTTTATTGAGCTTTTTTCTCTGCCTCCCCAAGAAATAAGAGTCCTAATTGGTATGAAATGTCTTCATCTGAGGCATATTCTCAGAGCACAGTGGAATGCAATTGCAACTAGGAACCAGGAAGAGAGAACAGATTTTTCTTAAACATCCTACTCCTTCGAGAAGGAATATACACGGTGCCTACATGTCCAGCTGTGGAGAGACAAAAGGACCAGGAGGTGGTACACTTAGGACCTGAGGATTTAGTGTGAACCAGAGTTGAATAAATAACTTAAACACATTGTGCATACAAAGAACCAAGTTTCTCAATTCTCCATATTGGAAAAGGAAGATAAAAGAAAGGCATCGAATGTGCCCATATAAATTTATACTTCTTAATGCACATATAGATCTAGATACACATAGGTGTGTGCACACGCATGTATGTTACTGTGTAGTAAACTTTATTTTCTTGAAGAACATAGAAGCAATGTCAACCCTAGAGCATCTATATCTCAGTTTCCAAGTGTCTTTCCCCACAACGAACTAAGGCTTCAGAGCAAACTGTCTGATGCTAGGGGCGGAACAGACAGAGTACTTTACCTGGTACTAAACTTGCAGCACCAGAGTTTACAATATGAGGGGAGCTTATTAAAAAGCCACATGAGCAAATGTGAAGGCTCTCAGGGTTTCAGTCTTAAATGACTCCTGCAGGCTCGTGTGTCAAGTGCTTGGTCCATTATGTTTATGCACAGCGTATCTGGAAAGCAATTATGCTGGGAGGGCCCTGAATTCATGGATTCACCTATTTATGGATTCACAGCTCACTATGTTTGAGGGAGAGGTTTTGTTGCAAAAGCAAGTTCTCTCTTTGCTTCTTGATCACAGTGAGCTGGGCAGACTCCTCTCCCATTAACTTCTGTGGTCATGATGTCCTTCATCCGAGGCACAAAAGTAGCTGGGGAACGCATGACGGGAAACCTCGGGAGAGCATTGGTTGAAATAAACCCTCCCTCCTTCACACTGAGTTATCTCAGGCATTCTGTCACAGGGAGGGAAACGAGCACAAGGCACTCTCAGCGGTCCAATCTGGGCCAACCTGAGCAGCCAAAGAACGAGAGTGAGCACTGCACTGCAAGAGTCTAACACACCCTGATGACCACTTCTCCACACAGGCCACTTGCTAGACCTGTACTTCGTACTTCTCACTGAGCAGGAATTCATACTCTGCCCTTTCTTGGATTTAAACTGCTAAACATTGGTTGACTTTTTAACAAAGGATTTAGGATCTTTCAGAACTTTCACAAATTGTTTGACTGGGTTTCTTCACATAATAGAATCATCAACTCTCCACTAAAATGGAATTTCAAGGGGCTCATCACTGTTTTGTCCTCAAAACTAGCCCATGGCAGATGTACGACCTAGCAAAAATTCACTAAGTGAACAAATAGAGATGAAAAAGGATAGAATGACAAAATGTTGTTTACTCACATACTATTAATAAAGTAATTTATAAATTTACATGAAAAAACATGAAGTAAAATATACTGAAGGAAATAAAAAGGCCGAATGGCATTTTTTAATAAATTAGACAATTCTAGCATTTACTTAACTAAAAATTAACCTTCCCCTAAGTTTAACAGTCAGTATGTTGACCCACAGGTTGCTCACAACCTACAGCTGTAAAGAACCTAAAAATTCCAAAAAGTTTTTAAAAACTGAGTTATAACTTGGGAAATTAATGACTATTATTCCAGAAAATATTTTATAAAGTATCCTGATGGTTTATTGCTCTAGGGAAACTAAGTGATTTTAATAGATTTATAAAACACTTAATAAATGTTAATGTCATGTAATTCCTCATACTGCTGTCAGCTATTATTTTGTATGCAAACATATAAAAGTTTAGACTAGTCTTGATTGTATACGGAAACAGAAATGTCTCACATTCTTTAAGAAATTACTACGACATTCAGCTGAGGACTCATAATTATAACTTCTTCAAGTTCTCTAATTACATTAATTATAAAAATAAGTTTGTAAATAGGTTCTGTAGAGATAAAGAACAGAGCTTTGTCACAGACCCTCCTTGCCATATGAGTCTTTATATGCCTCCTGTCATCCACCAACCCGACCAAACATTTCCAGAACTTACGTGACATTTTGCCACTAGAAAATGCAAGCATGAGTGAAAAATTTAAAAATTCAGCTGACAGGATTTACAAGAGTTCTCAGCTGTGGAGGATTTTGTTGATGGAGAAAGCTGGACACCGCCCCTTCTGGTCAGTGAGGCAAATTAGAACAATGCTGGAAGTCTGTCTGGCCTGTCAGCCCTCTGGCAGGGCACCTTTCGATAGAGCCTCTGTTCCTCCCGGTCTTGGCTGCACCTTCTCTTGGGATATCTGGAAATAATGCAACTTCAAGACTAAATGATGAAACCTGGCAGAGTTTCTGGAGTTCTTCAAGATCTAAATCACATGTTTGCATCAAGTCACTGAAAGTAAACTTGAAGCATTTGGCTTGAAGCTTGACATACCACTCCTTAGTGCTTAGAATTCAGGTTTGGTTGGCGCTCTTCGTGACTGCAATTCCATCTAGTAAGTGGGGACTGCTGCGTTTTGTGCAGTGCACCTTGTTGTTATTAATATGATGATTCACACGTTAGGAAAAGATAAACTATCAGCACCATCATTGGAACCAGATGCGTGTTTTTTTTTTAATAGGGAGGAGGACCTGCTTGTGTCTGCCTTTGTTCCGTTCCTCACAGGCCGAATTTACAAAAGCTCTTGCTGAGTCAGAGGTAACCTGCACTGTTGGTTGGACTCCAGAGCAGACTCCTGAACACTTCCACAGGGCCCAGAGCATCCCGGGAACAGGCTTCCTACTTTGCAGTGTGCAAATGGTTCCTATAATGTCCCCAAATTCATGTCCTTCTGGCACCCATATTTTGTTGCTCTTCTTTTTCAGAGACAACAGATTTAAGTAATTCCATTTTGCAAGGACCTCATTAAAAATTTGCTGGTAGTGGTTTCATTAAAAAATAGGACTGTACACACTGAAACTCAAAAAACATTATACTGATTTTGAAAACTTTACACAAACAGTACATATTGAATGAGTCCATTTATATTCACTTTAACAGTAGGTAAAACTAATCAGTGGCTAAGTATAAAGATTTTTGAATGCAATTAAGTGTGTTTTATTTTTCATTGTCTTTCTTTACAAACTTACCTAACATTATAGCTAATACTCAAAAGGATTTCTATGAGCAGATAAACTTTTATTTCTCAACTAAAAAATGTCACTGTAATTGAAACTTAAAATATTTTATTGTGGTAAGATGCATATAACAAACTTTACCTTCACAGTCACTTTAAAGTAGGCAAGAGAATGACATTAAGTATATTCACACTTTTGCACAAATATCTTCGAAATCTAGTTCCAGAACTTTTTCATTATGACAAAGGGAACTCCTACAGCAATTAATGTATTTTTTTTCTATCATTTGGTTATTTATTAAATAACTTTTCTACACGTTTCCTTTCCCTTGGCCCCGGGGACAGGTGTGGAGCTGTAGCCTCATCCAAAACCAACAAACCAAGCCCCTCCCACCAGTGACTCCACTGCCCCAAGGGGAAGGCGGTGATCACCAAGTGCAGAAACAGGCAGCAAATAGTCACCCTGGTGTCATAAAACTGAATTATTGTTTTCTAGCAACACGTTTTAAAAACAGTCTCCCTTTAGAAGGTGAATTTTACAAACCCATATTCATGAAAAGTTTTCAGTTGCCTTTGAAAGAGAGGCTTTGAAGTTTCATGACAAATTAGTGACATCAACAAAGGAAAGGGAATGGGCAGCTTCTGGTTTTCTTCCTGCATACTCGTGGCTTCCTGTGTCGGTTTAAGCAAATCACTTACTGTTTGCTGTGTTACTTTTTGGAGTGCTCTTATTTCTCAGAATGAGTAAAGTAGCTAATTAATGTACATCAGATCAGTGTAAAGACAGTATGTTGCTGAATTTTATGCAACAAATGTAATAACCTACTTTCTGAATGACTAACTGTCTCAGCTTTTTTCAACATGACCTTTTCACTTGGCCTCCTCAGCATCCACGCAAATCATGTTCAAAGGAGCAACATTTAACAAATATTGATCATAATCACCAACAACCTCAATTTTACATGTATTTTTTTCATGAGGGAAGGAATGAGCATATCACCTGTACAAGGATAGGAGAAATATCTTCACGCACATCTGCACACCCACATGACATACGTATTTTCTTTAGATTTTTCTACAGTTTAGTTCCAACTTCCAACCTCTATAGTGTTAGGTCCCTTGACAAACTGAGCTTCACAGGTCTTTCTTCCTCTGAGCTACCCAATCTCATGACTTCAACTTGTCCCCCTGCGTTTTCCTTTTCTGTAGTTTTCTACCATCTCTCTACAGGACAATGTGGGGATTTACAAAACTTTTAAAATTAAAATTAACTATTGCCTTCTTGGTGAATACTGTTAATATTCACTTTAAGGGAATATATTACCAATTTAGGAAAATAGATTAAAATTTAAACTATTTTAATAGAAAAAGAGAATAATACCATAGTCATGTAATACATAGGCATATATTCATACAACATATACATATGTATATATATTCATACAGTAGTATGCCTGTATGATTCAGAACAAAATAGAGTTTACGCTCACACCACAGTCTAATGGTTTCCTTTGGAGGCTGCACCTATAGGTAAACATTACTGAGACTCCTGCCACTGGAGACTCTAGCAGGTACCATGGAACCCAAAGAGAAGAAGGAAGGCTGATGCCTGCTTTCAGAACAGCAAAAGGGCTGGGCAGACAGAATGAGTGTGTGTGAAAATAAGAAACATACAAAGACAAAGACACAGAAAGAGAATGAGTGTGTGTGAAAATAAGAAACATACAAAGACAAAGACACAGAAAGAGTAGAAAACATAGCTCTAGAGAGCCTCCCGGCCACTTACTGTCAAGGTATGGCTTTACACTGCAGGACATGGGCTAATGACAAAAGCATGGCACAGCCTGTCTTATATCTTTAAAAGATCATTCTGTCTTCTGTGAGGAGAGAAAACTGGGGGTAGGAGGCAAAACTGAAAGGTGGGGGAAAAGCTGGAAAGTGATACGAATAATTCAGAAAAAGCCAGTGGTGGTTTGGATTAAGGTCCATCAAGAGAATGAGAAGCGAAGAGATTCTCTGTACACTTCAAGATTACCCCACACAAGGGCAGACCGCGCAGACAGCAAGGTGATAAATAGGGCTACAGGATGATGCCACATGTTCAGCAAAAGGGCAAAGGAAAAGCAAATGAGAGTGGTTACATTTGGGCAATACCTGGCACTGGGAACTGAGAGGGGGCTGAAGGCTTTTACCTTTATCATACATTCTCCCACTAAACTTTATCTTTTTGTCACTGTGTTCAAAACTTTTAATAACTAACATTAAACAAACTAGAAAAGGTGGCCCTTGAATGTATATACTACCAAAAAAAGATTTAAAAAAAAAAACTTGGCTATAGATCACAATACTGAAGGAGTATATTTAGATTACACGAATACAAGGGTTTTTTTTCCGCAAAAGACAAGAGTGCTTTCAAGCTATAAAGAACTAAATCATAAATGATCCAATTAGATCTCTACAACAGCCCGCTTCTATGCCATGCACTCATCAGAACATTTCATTCATTTTTTCAGTACATTATTGAGCATTTTACTCTAGACACAGAATTACATTAAAGACTAAAGGGAAAGTGCGAGGAGAGTAGACGATGAATGTAGCAGCTCAGTAGGATACTACACCGTTGGAGATTATGACTGTTCTCAAAGTAAGAACATTGAGTTGAATGACAAGCACATGGCCTCCCCACTCAGCAGCACCGTTTCACTATATGCAGTGTTTGAAACTCTTCCCAGCTTACCTCGCCTACCAAGCTACAGACAGATAGGAAAACGGGCAGACTTTTCATGGAGTAACCACAAAGACAATTAAAGGATTAGAGAGCAATGTTTATGAGAAAAGGCCACAGAAACAAAAATTAATTAGCATGCAAAAGAGGGTGTGAAAGACGGTTTAACACTGACCTTTTAAATAACCAAAGCCTTTAAAGATCCTGGCTAGCTCTTTTCTGTCTCATCTGAGAAAAGTGAGAAAATAGTTTAAAGCTGCAACATCAAGTTAGACACAAGTAACAAGTGAGGCCACCATGAGACACTGCTATGAAGAAGTCACGGCATCGCTTTCTCAGGGGCTTGGTCTTTTAAAAGAAGATCAATTTTCATCTGCTTAAATGACTTTCCAAATCCTCTGCACCCTTCTGATTCTCTCTCTGAAGAAAGAAATTCCTTGACCTGGCTTAGCAATCCATTCCTAAGCCAAATAGCCTTCAAGGTCAGGAAGCTTTCTAGTATAATTCACCTAAATAGATCCGGCTTCAACTTGAATCCATTTCCTCCTGCGCTGTTCTGGGTGGAAAGAAAGAAACATTTGTCATGGAGCAACATTTCAGACCATTTCAAATAATTCAAGGCAGCAATTTTGCATTCTGGCCTTTCCTTCTCCATTTGAAATGATTTCAGCTCCATCAATACACCACAAATCTTCCCCACCTTTTACTCCGGTTCATTCCAGCGTCTGTCACAGCGCTTCGGTTTACAGGGACGAACGGAAGCTTTCTGGACTCGCTGTTCTCCGCATCTCTTCTGCCTGAGCACGTGCGCTTTGATTAAGGACCTGCCTTTCCAGACACATAAGGGACGCACATTGCTATGTCCTGAAAGTTGTATTATCTGTTTGTTCACCCCTGAAGTCAAATCTTACATGGTCTCTTCTATAAAGACATAGCAGGCTTGCCTTCCTGGGATATTTGTCTTTTTTGTTTGTTTGTTTGTTTGTTTGTTTGTTTGTTTCTCCAAGTGCCAAAATACCCTTTTTTACTATCACAGTGCGCAAACGGAAGTCAAGTAACCAAGTCAGACAGAGCTGGCTAACGGGTCTCAGTACTAGATACAAAATCAGAAATGAACAGACTCTGCCTTTCTTGACTCTACTTCCTTCTGCACTTCTGCTGTCCCTCCCTGTGACCCACAGGAAATTGTAATTCTTAAGTATCTGTTAGAAGTGCCCCATCCTCTCTGTTCTTAGTAGAGCAGCCAATCGGGTTCTAATTTCCTCTCACCCAGACAAACGTTAAGTTCCTCCCAGCAGCTCCTGGGCCCACAAACTCATCAAACTCCTTCTTCATTTAAAATGCAAATTAGATCACACACCTCTGATTGTAAACCTCCATAAGCCCCTATCCTTTGCCTAGAAAATAAAAATCCAGACTTCTACAATGTTCCAGAACCTGCAGTGATCAACACCCTTCAGGTTTCTGTGGCTTCCACCTATCCTTGCTGTTAAACTCTTCGGAAACCTTTACGTTTCTGCATCTACCAGGGCCCTTCAGTCACTCAGGAGCGTGTGCATAACCTCTCCCATCTGAGGCACCCTTCTCTGTCCTGCCCACCTGGGGCCTTTTTGTGATCATGTCTGTCTTTCAGAACGCACGTCAAATTGGGTATTTCCTTTTAATTCTTCTGGTTAGATTTACCATTGCTGAGAAAAGAGTGGTTGCTTAAGGCCGGCAATTTAGCTCAGTGGTTCTGGCATCTGCCTCCCAAGCACAAGGTCTTGAGTTCCATAACCACATACAATACCAGGCCTGGTGACTCACACCCACCAGCAATCAACACCACATACCACAGTGCGGGGCCTGGTGGCTCACGCCTATAATCCCAGCACTCAGGAGGCAGAGACAGGAGGATTGCTGAGTTCGAGGCTTGCCTGGGCTACATAGTGAGCTCAGGGCCAGCCTGAACTACAAAGTGAGACCCTCTCTCAAAAAAAAAATTTCACTTTCAATTGAAATTCCAACAGTATCCTTCACAGAGCTAGAGAAAATAATACAAAAATTCACCTGGAAATACAAGAAACCTAGAATAGCAAAAGCAGTTCTAAGCAACCATAACATGGCAGGGGGTATTACAATCCCCAATTTAAAACTCTACTATAAAGCCACTGTGATAAAAAAAAACTGCATGGTACTGGCACAGTAACAGACCTGAGGACCAGTGGAAGAGATTAGAAGACCCAGAAACAACCCTGGATACACTAAGCCACCTTATCTTTGACAAAGGAGCCAAACATCCCCAATGGAAGAAAGACAGCCTCTTTAACAAATGGTGCTGGAAAAACTGGGCTTTAACCTGCCAAAAGCTAAAGCTAGACCTATCTCTTTCACCATGCACAAAACTAAACTCACAGTGGATACGAGCCTTAAACATTAAAACAGAAACAATAAGCCTGCTGCAAAACAGGTTAGGTAAAACTCTGGAGACATTGGCTTAGGCAGAGACTTTATGAATAAAACCTCTATAGCACAAGAACTAGCAGAAACAATTAACAAATGGGATCTCATCCTACTGAAAAGCTTCTGCACAGCCAAAGAAGTCACTGGCACTGCTAAAAGACAACCAACAACATGGGAAAAAAATCTTTACTAGCTGTTTATCAGACAAAGGGCTACTATCTACAATATATAAAGAACTCAAACAGATCAGCCTCCCCAAGTTTAAAGACCCAATTCAAAAATGGGCATCTGAAATGAACAGACACTTCTCAGAGGCAGAAGTCAAAGCAGCCAAGAAGCATTATGAAGAAATGTTCAACATCACTGGTCATTCAAGAGATGCAAATGAAAACAACACTGAGATTTCATCTCACTCCACAAAGAATGGCCACTATCACAAAATTAACCAACAATAAATGCTGGCGTGGCTGTGGGGAGAAAGGAACCCTTCTCCACTGTTGGTGGGATTGCAGACTTGTGCAACCATTGTGGAGATACGTGTAGAGATTTCTCAGAAAACTAGGACTAGGGGTCCCATTTGACCCGGCTATCCCCCTGCTAGGAATATACCCAAAAGAATTTTAAAATTCATATTGGAAAGACAGATGTACACCCTTGTTCATAGCAGCTCAGTTCATGATAGCTCAATCTTGGAAACAACCCAAATGCCCATCAACTGGAGAGTGGATAAAGAAGATGTGTTTTTTTTTATATAAAATGGAGTATCATTCTGCCATAAAGAATGACAAGATCGATTCATTTATGTGCAAATGGAGACACCTGGAGGATATACTATTAAGTGAAATAAATAGATCACAGATAGGCAAATACCGGATCTTCTCTTTGATATGAACACCTGTAGATGCAAATGAGCTCTAGAAAGTATGACAGTTTTTATAGAATGGGAAATTTCCATAGGAAATTTGGTGTGGGAATATAATGAGGGGAAGGAATAAATATGATTCAGGAAGAAAGTAAGAGTATGTATAAAAGGGATGGGGAGGTGTGGGTGGGTAGGGATATGGGTAAAAATGAGAATTAACTTGTGTCATATACTGATACAAATTTCCCAATGTTATATGTGATTGAGATGTATATAAATTGTACCAATAAAGAATTCAATTAAAAAAAAGAGTGGTCGCTTAGGGCAAAGTATAAGCACTTTGTACTGTAAATTATAAAATAACTTATTCTTAAAGGACTTATTTGCCAGTTTTTCTTCCTTGCCAAGTGTAGGATTGCTTGGTAGGGGCAGAATTCATCATTTTAGGCTCTCAAATCCCATTCTATCACATATAAGCTACTGGTCTCAGTGCCCTCATCTCCTCTCCTAATTATCTTTTTAAAATTTAATCAATACACAGTAACTACATGTGTATTTTGGAGTATAAATGTTTATATTTATAGTGAGACATTTCAATACATGTATACAAGGTGTAAAGAGTAGGTACATAACAGGCCTATTTTTCATTTTAGATACTTATTTTTTTTGTTAATAACATTCAGAGTTGACACTGTCAGTTTTGAAATGTCTGTCATTTACCTCAGATGTTCCATGGTCCTGTAAAACATGAGACATTATCCCTCCTGTCCAAATGCACTTCTGTAGGATAACCACTGTTTATTTAGCTCTCTCCTCTGAGATCAACAGTGTACCTTCTATAAATAAGTGAAGTCATGTATTTGTCTTTCAGGCCCCGTGGCAGAAGTGCATCTTTTTTATGGTCCAGTAATATTCCCTGGTTCACACACACCTCATTTTAACTATTCACTCATGGACAGATATCCAGTGTGACCCCTTAGCTTAGCGATGATGAACAGTGCTCCCATAAATGTGAGAGATGGAAGCTTCTTTTACATACTGATTTCCTTTCTTTTCAATGTACATGTAGTAGGGGGATTTCTGGGCCATATGAAAGTTTTATATTCAGACTTTTCAGGACCCTCTGTTCTGTTTCCCTAACATCTGTACCAAGCTATTCTCCTACCAGCAATGTCTCGCTTTTGGCTTTCTGGTAATTCATAACCGTTTTAACTGGGGTAAAATGGTATTTCATTGTATCTTTGACTTACACTTCCCTGAGATTAGCGATACTGAGTATTTTTCCACATACTGTGTGGTAGTTGGCGTGTCTTCTTTTTTCCTACTTACTCTTGGTTTCCATTTGCATGATGTATCTTGTTCCACCCCTTTACTATGTTTGTCCTTAGAAGTGAAATGAATTCCTGGTAGGCAAAAAAATTAAATAAAATTGGGTTCTGCTTGTGGTTTGTTTTTGATCCAGTCAAACTTTCTAAATCTGTTTATTGGGGCATTTAAACCATTTACATCAAAAGTTATTAATGACAGGTAAAGACACACTACTTTCATTTTCTTATTCCTTTCTGTTGTTATACTTGCATTTGTTTGATATAGTCTCCATTCCTATCTTCCTCTTTTGTTCATTTTTGTGATTTTTATATCACTAGGGTTCAGTTTTCTAGTGTTTCTACTTTATGCATCTGCTCTGCTAGTGATTTTTGTGCACCTACATATTTTCGTGATCGTAGGGATAGTCTTTCTACTTCCAGCGTTGAGACTCCCTTTAGCATTTCTTCAAGACTGGTCTGATGGTAATGAATACCCTTGGCTTTTATGCTTCTTAAAAGATTTCATTTCTCCTCATTTCTATAGGGTTATTTTGCTATATATTCTTGCTATATATTATATATATATATATATAGAATATTCTAGCATATTCTGCTATATATTGCTATATATATATTCTGCTATATATTCCTGGTTGCCATTTGTTCTTCAGAGCCTTTATATCATGTCGTTGTCTCTTTGGCTATAATCATTCCACTGAGAAATTTGCTATTAGTCTAACAGGAACTCTCTTATTTTGCTTTGACATTTTTCCTTTGATAATTTTAAAATTCTCTCCTTGGTTCTGCTTTGACAGTTTATAATATTTCTCAATGAGACCTTCATTATTGCTGTCACTGAGAGTCATGGGGATCATTCGCGCAACCTTAGTTTTTCCTCAGAGTTTGAAAAGTTTCAGCAATTATTTCACTGAGTGAGGTCTCTGTCTTTCCCTTCTTTTATACTCGCATACACATAGGCAAATCTTTGCTTAGTTAATGGGTCCTATAAATCTCAGTCTTTTTTAGTTCTACTTATTTGTCTACATCTGATGAGAAAAGTTTCAAAAGACTTGTCTTTGAGGTCACATTTTTTTCTTCTGCTTGATCTACTCTGCTGGTGAAGTTTTCAGCTGTAATATTTTACCTCATATTTGAGTCCTTGGCTCCAAGATTTCTGTTTTATTCCTTTTTAGTGATTTCTATCTCTAGCAGTTTTTTCATTCAGGTCATGAATATTCTTCCTAACTTTGTCAGATCATCCATCTGTATTCTCTTGTATTCTGTTTACTTTCTTAACATCACTGATGTGAATTTACTGTCAGTTTTTTAATCGACTTGTCCGGAGAGCTGTTGTGCATCTTTAGGAGCCTCCTGACGCCTTGTCTGTGGCAGTTCCTTGTGATTCTGTGTTACTATTTGTCCAGCCAGTGTATCTGTTGTCTCTGACAGTTGTATAGGTCTTATCTTCACTTGATCTTAGCCAAAAGGCCGAGAAGCGATGTATAGGTCTTATCTTAAAAGCACTTCTGCTAAAATGTATCACATTTATCACCAAATATCAGCAGACTAAGTTGATTTTTTTCCAGGAGGGCCCTTTAGAGTACTTGTCTGTGTGGCCTCTTCAGCTGTAATCAACACTGGTAACATCTTCAGGCATCCCGTGATCTAGGCCTGTGGTGGCAAACCTACGGCACACGTGTCACAGCAACACACAGAATCCTCTCTGCAATGACGTCACAAGTTGTATAAGTTGTTGCTGTTGTTTTCTAAACTAAAACCTTAGTATTAAGATTTAATTGCAGCATTGGCACTTTACATTTGCAGCTGGGACACTCAGTCTTTAAAAGGTTCACCGTCGCTGGTCTAGACTATGGGGGCATGGCTTGCACTGGCAGCTGGGATATAAGTCTCTTCAGCAGGACAAGTTCATAGGTGGCTCTGCACAGCCTGGACCAGATACAGGTGTAAGAAGCCAGCAGTTCCCGCAAGTGAGTGAGGACTCTAGCTGGCCTGTGCATGGGTGCTGCCCCAGTGGCAACAGGGGGCCCATCGTTTTGGGTGACCATGACTGTACAGACAAATCTGGGGCCCAAACAAGTGTAGCTCAGTACTTGGAACAGCATTTCACTTCCTATGGACTTTCACCGCCAACCATTCAGCTGCTACTAGAACCTAGGGTGGGGCCAGAGCAGCCTAAGGCCTATCCTCTTCTTAGGGTCTAAACTAGCAAAGCCTCTCAGGGCTCTGTGTCTTCCCTCCTAAATCCTCACCACACCCTAGCATGCTGCTTCCCTCCCTCTGATGAGATGGTTTGTGCTCATCTTTGCTGGGATCGTTTTGCATAGCCACAGGGGCATGGGCGAGGAGTACAATGATGACATTGATGATGGCGACAATGACGACTACAGTGATGATGATGATGACCATGATAATGACTACCACACCCACTCCACAGAAGCCTGGTGAAAACCACGGGACTAAACTGTAAAGTTCTTCAAGGTGCAATAACTGGCATTGGAAATGCTGGATGAAGACCAGCTGAGCGTGTCTGCATTGTAATGTCATTATATTTACCTCTGTGTTTGCTTCTCAATAATAATAAAAAATGTTGGATGAACAAAGGGATTATTACATCACTAGAGGAAAGAACAGAAGAATAGATATGTTTTAGTGGCTTGTAAATCTCTGGTAACACAGCTTCTTCAAGCTTTAAAATACCCTTGATGCCTTTTGATAGTTCGGACTTGCTAGAGTTCAGAGTTATTATGTTGTAACTATTAGATGTAATGATGATTATTAATAGAGACAATGGTTTGTGGGAATATAGTTAATGATGCTATTGAGATTACCTCAGTGTAGCAAGGAGCTTCTCTGGAGAGCTCAGGGGAACAGAGCAAGACCCTCCAGGCCTCCTGTCTCCTTCTGAGAATCTTCTCCACTAAGGCCAACACTGACTGGAAAGGACACTGATACTTCAGCTAACCAAGCTGGGCAATCACATTCTTTTTCTCTCCGAATAGTCTTCATGCTACATTTAATCAGCATCTAGGAGGAAAAAGAGGCTCACCCTTTTTGAAGATGTACACACTAATCTTTCTGTACTTAACTCTTCCAATGGCTTCAGAACCAAATCTTCATGATAATCCTAGGGGATGCCTTCCCCTCCTCAAATTATGGCCAGAAAACTAATAAACTAACATGGATATCCTTTCCACTTTATCGTGTTACTCCTGGATTAAAAAAAAAAAACTACTTTAAAGAAGACAGAAAACACAGATGGCATTCATCTTGGGTGTTTATGTTTTTCTGGAATCAGAGATACAGCCTAGAGGATTTCTAAAATACCTCTGGAACTAAAGGAATGAGATAGAAAAAAAAATGATAGTTCTTGCCAAGAAAGAGTGACCAACTACAGACCTAAGAATTAAAGTGATGGAATTATTTCTTTTCATTCTTACCTAGTTCCCTTACTGTCCTATGATCCTTCCATGCAATACCAGGACATAGAGTCGGAGTAAGGTGGCTTATTCTCACCTGAATGCACAGAATATAATCCCCAAAAAGAGTTTATCATACTTGTAATATGTCGGAGAAGGAGACATAGGAATAGGGCAAGGTGACAAAATCTCTTTGTGTGTTTGTGTCTGTGGGGAGAAAGACAGTAACAGAAAAAAATGTGTGTGAGTGTGTATGTCCTCTCTTTTCTCATAAATTTTCAACCTCTAGTCATTTCATTGCCAGAAGACAGGAAACAGTGAAACATCTATGCTATAATTCTTATGGCTTGTGTACTAGAAAACACCATGAAGATACTTGAGATACATTTCCTCATTTTACAGTCACGACAATTAGGAAGTTAACCTCCTATGTGTCTATACTTTATGTCCCACAACATAAAACAAATATTAAATGACCTTTGCTTTTCCCCCAAATATGATTACAAATTAAATAAGTGAACTGTAGATAACACAGTTCTTTAATCTATCTACAATGATAGGCCTAGCTTTAGAATAATGCAATAAGCTAAGTAACAAATGAGAACACTGTCCTATTCTGTGGCTTCTCTCACTATTATGGAAACCAACACGCCTTGTAACAAAACCATAAGGACAGGTATTTCCAAAAGGACTGAGTGCCTGGGGTACAAAATGAGTAGTAAAACAAGGCTCTGTGCTCTTTCTCCCTCACTACAGTCTTGCTCTTGATGTGGTGTTAGTGGTCCACTATCCTCCCAGCCAGGATCTACCTAAAATTCCTACATGGCTTTATCTTAAGCAAGAAATGTTTCATTCTGTGAGGTTGTAGCTCTTTTCCTTTGTGGAGCTGAACTGTCCTGCCAGTAGGAAAAAAAAATAGTAACTATGACAGGATATATTTCTTAGGAGAATGAGTGACTTGGTCATAGAAATATGACTGATGTATAGGAATCTCTTCCTGATCTTAAAATCACCAATCACTTGTATCATCCAAACCTCTAAAAACACTTTGAAGAGTCAAAAAAGAATGGTGTTTGTCCCTAGAAACTCTTTTTAAAATTTAACAAATCTTTTACTATTGGTTCTAGTCAAATTCAGGGAAAACAAAGATTTAACTGTAAGCACACTTCTTAATCTTTTTATCCTTTTCTCTTTCAGTGTCATAGAAGCGAGAATCCTGATTTGGAAATGAGGTGATCTAAAGTTGAATCACAGCTGTCCTGTAGCCAACTTTGTGCTTTTGGAAAACAGTTAACTGCTTTTATCTTCAAAATGAATAACAATCCACCCAGATGGCATCTAAAGTTAACCCTTTCTAAGCATTCATTGCAAATAGATTATAAACCTTTGAAGAACAAATTCTAATTTGATTGTGAGGAGTCCCTCACATTCTAACATCTCCTCCCTCCCATCTTCCCAAAAAAAAACCCCAAATGTGACTCACAATAGTTAATCATAATTACTTTCTGGATTTCTTTCAAGATAGCTGTTTTCTATACAAAAAAGGTTCAACACTAGGCAAAAATGAAGAAATCAAAAGTTTAAAGTATCTTAAGAGAGGAGAAATAGTCATCATCTTTTTCTCATCAGCAGCAAGTGTGCCATGAATCTACAGATTACCTCCACCGGGATCCTGCTCTGAAAAGGAGACCAGTCTGGGCCGGAGGGTTAGCTCAGAGGTTCCGGCGCCTGCCTCACAAGTGCAAGGTCCTGTGTTTGATCCCCGGTAACCACATACAATGCTGGGCCTGGAGACTCATGCCCACCAGCAATCAACACTACATACCACAGTGCCGAGCGTGGTGGCTCACACCTGTAATCCCAGCACTCGGGAGGCAGAG